>JAXCGZ010017458.1:0-45000 GCA_037179515.1 Halocaridina rubra | reverse complement strand
CACACACACACACACACACACACATATATATATATATATATATATATATATATATATATATATATATATATATATATATATATATATATATATATATATATATATATATATATATATATATATATATATATATATATATATATATATATATATATATATATATATATATAATATACGTGACACTGTAATAGGCTACTAAAAGAATAGAAAAAATATATCTTGTAAGCATTGGATGCACACTCGCTCTGTTGATCAGCTGATTATAATCAGCGTTACCAACGCCTTTGAATCCCTCCTTACCATTGGGTTGGCGCCCCTTTAATTCGGAATTCTTTTTCCCTCCCTGAAATGTAGGTGGTTTGTATTGCAAGATGTGTAGAATTTTTTTTCACTTCGATTGGTTTTATTTATATACCTGATTAAAGGCGTAGTGCGCAAAAGTAAGTTTTAAGTTTTCCCTTTACGTTGAAGAGTAAATAGTAATAATATGTATATCAAAAGGGTGTATGTCAGGTCGAGGGTTCGCGCTCCGCCACGGACTGAGGTTAGTAAGGGCATACGCTCAGGGTAACCATTACATCTGTCAAAACAAGTCCTTCGTAAGAAGGCAACCGTCCTAGCCCTTAGTAGAAAAGGGAGTTCGTGACGTAAAACCGAATCGTAAGGCTGTATGTCAATGCCTTCAGCTTAATGTACATGATGCCTGTGTGTGTGTGGTACACCTCGCTAAGAATTAATTCTTTTCTTTCAGAACTTGTGTCGGCTGTTCTGGATTTGTGTACTTAACTGCTTATGTTATTCTCTAGTAAATTATTTTTTAAAAATTAACATGCGATGATGATCAAGTAACCCCCCCCCCCGATATTAAAAAAAAAAGGTTAAGTAATGGACCAAAACTACAATTATGAAAATACCACCAAAACCATCAATGGAAAATACGTCATTTGTTCTTTCAATAGCTATGTGATGATGGTACCCCCCCCCAGGGAGGAATTAAATCCAAACAAACCATATAGCTTGTTCCTAGGCCATGTTGCATCAATCCCTCCTCATCCATGCTACGTGCTCTCTCTCTCTGGCTAGTACAGTGGTAATGCTCTGGCTTCGCATTCACGAGGTCGAAAGATCGGTTCCCGTCCAAGACCGAGAGTTTAAGCTGTTTACTGGCAGGAACTACTGTGGTTGGACACCACAGTGGGGGTTGGGGCTTGCCCTGGCTGACGAATACCCATTGTATTGAAATGGAAATAAAGGTTTATTATTATTATTACTCTCTCCAGACTTTTTTCAAATTCAAAATAAAAGATTGTATTTCCTTTGTAGAATGGTTATATTGTTACAAAATGAAAATACACATGTAAGTTGACATGTAAATGAGCAAATAATTGAGTGAGAGAGAGAGAGAGAGAGAGAGAGAGAGAGAGAGAGAGAGAGAGAGAGAGAGAGAGAGAGAGAGAGAGAGAGAGAGAGAGAGAGGATGATGATGCATGCACACACTTACAAGTGAACAGAAACAAAGCTTACCTAGAAAAGCAAAATTATCTTAAAGAAAAAAAAAAAAAAAAAAAAAAAAAAAAAAAAATATATATATATATATATATATATATATATATATATATATATATATATATATATATGCACACACACAATTACAAATAAACAATGAATAAACAGATAATTGAGTAAAGCATATGCATAATCATCATCATAATCACCATAATAATTATAATAATAATAAAAATAATAATAATAATAATAATAATAATAATAATAATAATAATAATAATAATAATAATAATAATAATAATAATAATAATTAAATAATTGATTAGTAAATATTATGAGTTCAGCATGAAAGATCCCTATAACACAAGTGCAATTATAGCAGTTGAAATGCCCCCCCCCCCTCTTTCTCTCTTAAAAAAAAAAAAAAAAATATATATATATATATATATATATATATATATATATATATATATATATATATATATATATATATATATATATATATATATATATATATATATATATATATATATATATATATATATTATCAGTCGGAGAAGCAAATACTGTTATACTAATTTTTTCCTTTATTATTATTATTATTATTATTATTATTATTATTATTATTATTATTATTATTATTATTATTATTTGTATTATTATTATTAGAGTAATGGTGGAACTCCAGTTATTGTATACATATAATGTAACAATTCTGCATATATAAAACATAATAGCTCTTTTTGTTTCTTTGCTGAAATGAGTACCTCAACACGTGTAAAAAGGTTATATAAGCTATTAGGAGTTCTGGTCACCGTGGCCGAGTGGCAATGAACGTGGTTTTCATTCTTCGAGTCGTTGGTTCGAGGTTTGCCACACTGATTTTAAGAAGGGCATTCACTCAGGGTAACAGTCACACTTGCCAAAGCTGAAATCCTTCACCAGAAGGCACATTCCTAGCTTTTGATAGAAAAGAGATTCCGTGACTAAAAACCGATCACATATATAATGTTGGGAGCAAGTGCATAAGGTGTGAATTGTTTCGTTATAACTTTTAAAGTGTGATGATGGCCCTACGCTGATTTGTTAATGTCATTTCATGACTGAAAAAAATAAATCATGAACACTAAGTCAAACTTAACCTTATTTCAATGTAAGTAACACGTATAGGTTTACAGAGCTTTCTAAAATCTATTAAAAGTCACATTAACAAAGCCGAGAAGATTATAATCTAAAGAAACTGTAACAACGATATAAGAATAACGAAAATAGGCCTACAAGCGTAAATTAAATAGGACGAGGTTTTATTGATGAAATCAACATATCAGAATAGCAAATCAAAGTTAATATTACCAGACAAAATATACTTTTTAAATCACAGATGAATGAACTACAGAATTAATATGATCACAGTTTCGACACGGAGAGAGAGAGAGAGAGGCTAACTGCTTTGCTGCTATGTTTCCAAATGGAATATTATTTCGAAGAGTATCTAATTTATCCATCACAAAAATTACTGTAGTTACCAAAAGCAGTCTCATGCAAATATAAAAGTACATCTTCATCCAAAGTATATACATATGATTTTTATAAGGCATTTATTATAGTTATTTTATGATAATGCCATTTTTCTCCATTTCTGTTATTCAATTCTATCCAGTAGTACGACATTTTTCCTTTTATCATGGTCAGACATGGAGCGAAAAAGAGCGGCTGGCTTCTAAATTGGCGATTCCGGATATCAGTTGGTGTTGCCGATAAGGCGCTGATCATTTTTATTAATAATTATACTAATATATTAATTATTGGAATTTTTGGCTGAAAATTTCAGAGTATTTTAGTTTCATTGACATCTAATACAGGAACGAATTTCAAGTAGATGGAACAATAATTACTATATGCTGAAAAAACACCATGGCGTGTATTTTTGTTTCCCTGATGTATAATTTTGTCTCTTCCGGAGGGTTCTAATGATATTATTATAAGAACAAGATGCTTTTCTGTAATATTATTCTCCATGTGTCTGCCACTACTGACTTTAAAACACTCATAACTCCAGAGTAAGAAATTGGAGCATTTCGTCCCTTGTCCACGAGACGCCTCATGTATGATCAAGAGTTGATTTAAATATAAGGATGCTGAGTTATAATTTTTAAAACACATCTGCAAATACTGAAGATAGAGTGATAAAAGTTATAAACACAGCTCCATATTACCTTCTATAGTACAGGCTGTTTATAAAGTGTATATGTACACACACAGGGAGAGGGAGAACATAAAAATGAAGCCATCTCTGTCCCAAACCTCTCCCACCAATGGGTCGGGAGAAGGGGTAGTCATCAGAGGACTTAAACAGAGAATCAAGAAGTTAGAGGAAATGGTTATAAGCCTTGATGATAAAATTCGGAATATGGATGGAGAAATGAAAGAGAATGAAACACTCAGAGAACAAATAAGATCTTTGGAGGAAGCAAATAAAGCACAAGGGCAGGAGAGAAAGGAACTAGAAAAAAGAATAAAGAAGCTGGAAGGGGAAAAGAGTCAACTAGAATCTAGAATTTCTAAACAAGAAGATAAAAACAAACAGCTGAATGACAACCTAAAGGAATTAGATGTTAGTTCACTGCTCTCTTCTGAGAGAGACGAGATTGCTGCTTGGAATGTTCAGATTAAGGAAAACATTGAACAGTTCAGAAAAGAGTTCCAGGAGCTGAATATGGAAAATGATGTCATGAAAACGTCCTTTGCTGATGCACTAAAGGGGAATGTGGCAGTAAAAGAGGCTGTAAAGGTGGTGGCACTGGAAAACATACAAACAGTTGACTATAAAGAGACAGTAATCGAAAAAATGAAAGACGTTGTGATGGAAAGGGCAAACCCACTCATCAGACAGGCACTTGATAAGGAGAAGACAGTGGTAATCTCAGGCATAAGTGAATCCCAGGAGCCAACATGGCAGGGGAGACTTGAAGAAAATAAAGCTAGGGTTGTAGACCTGATAAGAAAGCTTGGAGTAGTATGTGGTCCTGAGGATATTGTAAACATACACCAACTAGGTAAATATTCGAGGGAAGGAAAGCCGAGACCAACAAAAGTAACCTTTGAGAGAGGGGAAACATGTAGGGAAATATTGTTGAGAAAAAAAAGTCTAAAAGACCTTCAAGAATGCAAAGAAGTGTTCATTAGACGATACAGAACACAGGAAGAGATGGGAAAGATCAAAAACTTGTTGCAAGAGGCAAGAAGGTTAAATGATGAAAGAAATGAAGAAGAGAAGAAAAATTTTCGTTACAGAATACTTCCAGACAAAGGGGAGATAAAGAAGATAATGATAGAAGATCAGGGGATGGGGCCTCATTAAGATTGTTATACACAAATGCTGATGGATTAGCTGGTAAGGCAGTAGAATTAAAAGATAGGATTCACAACAGTAAGGCAGATATAGTAGCAATTACAGAGACTAAGTTGAGTGAGGACATAAACAGTGTCACAGTTTTTCCTAAGGGCTTCAGAATACTAAGTCGAAAGATCTGAGAGGACTGGTGGAGGGATAGCACTGCTCATAAGTGAGAGCATTCAAGTTGAAGAAATAAACTTGGCTATAGAAAGTGAGTTCAGGGAATTTCTTGTTGCTCGCATAAATACTGGGTCAGAGAGCATTATAATAACTGTTGTATACAACCCACCAAGGAACCAAAATAGGCTTGAAATTTATGAGGAAAGTCATATAGGTACTATTGAAGTCATAAACTCAGTTGTTAACATGGCACGGGAGAAAAAATGTAGGATTTTGATTATGGGAGACTTTAATCATAAAGAGATAGATTGGATAAATCTTGACCCACACAGTGGTGAGGACTCATTTGGGGAAGATTCCTAGATTGCGTACAAGGGAATTTCCTACACCAACATGTAATGGAACCAACGAGAGCCAGGGGTGGGGATGAGCCATCACTACTTGATCTAGTGTTCACAGATAATGTGTTGGATATTGAAAATATTGAGTATGAACCACCAATTGGAAAGAGTGACCACTGTGTGTTGTTGATGGAGTATATCATTGAAGACATTCTTCCTGAGAGTAGAGGCACTGAGGACATGAGGAGGAACTATCCGAAAGGAGATTACATCAAAATGAATGAGCTTTTTGCAGTTATTGACTGGAGAACCTTATTTTACAACAAATCTGTACAAGAAATGTATGACATCTTTTGTGAGAAATATGGGAAGATAGTAGATTGCTGCATACCTGTCACCAAAGTAGGTGTAATTCATGCCAGAGAGAAATGGTTCGATAATGGGTGTAAAAGAGCTAAGGAGTGGAGAGACAAATGCTGGAAAAGGTATAGGAGGAGAAAAAACATAAATGCCTGGCAAACCTACAAAAGAGCAAGAAATGACTACCTAAGTAAAAGGAGAGAGGCAGAGAGAGATTATGAGAGGGACATCACCAGGAAGGCTAAAGAAAATCCCAAGCTTTTCCACAGCTTTATCAGAGGAACAGGTTTTAAGGCTAAAGAGAGCGGATGGAAGCATCACTGAGACGGACGAAGAGATCTGCAAAGAATTGAACAAGGAGTTTCAGTCAGTATTTACAGTAGAAAATACCACACCCCCTCAGATTGCTGTGATAGAAGCTCAAGGGCCGGTATTAGAGAACATCAACCTTACAGCCACAGAGGTATGCAAAGCGCTGATGGATTTAGATGTTCATAAAGCTACAGGTCCTGATGACATATCCCCTCATGTGCTTAAAAAATGCGCAAACACAATATCAGTGGCACTAAGTATCATATTTAAGGAGTCACTGGAGTCGGGGGAGATTCCAAGATGCTGGAAACAAGCAAATGTGATACCTATCTTCAAAAAGGGAAGGAGGGATACGGCTCTGAACTATAGACCAGTTTCCTTGACCAGCATAGTTTGCAAACTTATGGAGAAACTACTAAGGAAACATATCTCTCTTCACTTGGAATCCTTCAACTTTTTGTCAGTGAGGCAACATGGCTTCAGAGAAGGAAGATCAACAGTAACAAACTTATTAGAATTTTATGATGAGGTAAGCCAAATCTTACAGGAAAGAGAGGGCTGGGCAGATTGCATATTCCTAGACTTCCAGAAAGCGTTTGACACTGTTCCACATGGGAGACTTATTAGGAAGCTGCAATCAATGGCTAGAATAGGTGGAAATGTCTTGGAATGGATAAAAACTTACTTAGAAGGAAGGGAACAGAGGGTTAGAGTAAGACACTCAGTGTCTGAATGGAGAAGAGTTAGTAGTGGAGTTCCACAGGGTTCAGTTTTAGGGCCACTTTTGTTCCCTGTATATGTAAATGACCTACCAGAGTCTGTAAATTCATTCATGAATATGTTTGCAGATGATGCAAAGATTGTGAAGAAAGTAAAAAACGAGAACAATGGTAGAGAACTTCAGGAGGATCTAAATAATCTGCATGAGTGGTCAGAAAAGTGGCTAATGAAATTCAATACCTCAAAATGTGAGGTAATGAGAATGGGTACAAGTGCAAGAAGGCCCAAGCTTGACTACTCGGTGGCTGGAGTACAACTTCAAGAGACAGAAAATGAGAGAGATCTAGGAGTAAACATACTGGCAGATTTGTCTCCAGAAATGCATATAAATGGCGTAGTAAGGGCAGCATATGCATTCTTATCAAATGTAAGGGTAGCCTTCAGGCACATGGACAAGGAAATGTTCAGAAATATTTATGTAACCTATGTGAGGCCAAAACTCGAATATGCAGCCCCCTTTTGGAATCCGCACTTGAAAAAGCACATAGCTAAGCTTGAAAAAGTTCAAAGACATGCCACGAAACTGGTGCCAGAAATACGCAATCTCGGTTATGATGAGAGGCTGAGGGAATTAGACTTGCCATCACTCGAAGCTAGAAGAGTAAGGGGGGATATGGTGACAGTCTTTAAATTCCTTCATGGTTATGATAGAGTGGATAGGGATCGATATTTTGATATGGCTGGCTCTAGAACTAGAGGTCATAGTTTGAAGCTTAGTAAGAAAACTTGTTTGCAGGATGTAAGGAAATACTTTTTCAGTGTAAGAGTAGTTGATAATTGGAATTCGCTAAGCGAGGAGGTATTTAATGCTATCTCAATCCATAGTTTTAAGGACAGGTACGATAAGTATCACTAAGTCTAAAAATGGAACCGATCAGGAGACGGGAAGATACGAGCTTTGGGCTCTTTCCCGTAAACACAATTAGGTAATCACAATTAGGTAATCACACACACACACACACACACACACACACACACACACACACACACACACACACACTATATATATATATATATATATATATATATATATATATATATATATATATATATATATATATATATATATATATATATATATATATATAATTAACTTTGGCTATATTAAGCAACACGAATTAATATTCTATATAAAAAATAATTCTTTAAAACCTTCTGGACGCACTCAGGGTAACGGTTGCATTGCCAGTGCTAAAGTACTTTCGGAAGAAGGCACCGTCCTAGCCCTTAATAGATACGGGACTCCATAACGTAAAACCTGACCACCGAGATAAGTACTCTACTGTGATTGGTTTTACATCACAGACTCTCCTTTCTACCAAGGGATAGGACGGTGCCTTCTTGCGAAGGACTTTGGTTTTTGCAGATGTGATCATTACCCTGAGTGCATGTCCTTGCTAGCCTCAGACCATGTCGGGCTGCGAACCCTCGACCTGACGCTTCAGAGTCGCGGACGCTGCCGCTTCGCCACAGCAAATACTCAGCTAAAGAGGTTAAATCACGTATTATAAAAATGTTTAATGAGAGAGAGAGAGAGAATAATACAACAGTTATTTCACATTATCTGGAAAGTATTTTAATAGATGGCTAGCTTTTTCACAACCGGCTGTTCCAAAATTAATTAAAAAAAATTTTTTTTTTACTTGGAGACTGGAATAAGTGATTTACAAGCATTTAGCTAAAATATTAAGGATGGGCTGTCTTTCATCCACGATATTATTGGACTATAACCCCCAGGCACACACACACACACGCATATATATATATATATATATATATATATATATATATATATATATATATATATATATATATATATATATATATATATATATATATACAATATCAAAGAATAGCCTCACCGTATTCCCTGCGTGTCGTAAAAGGCGACTAAATGTGGACGGGGCGGGGGGACTAGGAATCCCCCCCCCCTTGTACCAACCTCCTGTGAGACGTCAAAGAAGAGGCGGAGTAGAGGGGAGAATAACTTCTCCCCAAACTGTTTTCCTTTTTTGATGTCGGCTACCCCCCAATTAAAGGGGGAAACAGCCAAGGTATATGTATGTATGTATGTATAAATGGCTACGGAAGGATATTGAAAGAACTTTTAGATTCTTAGCACTTTCAAGTTTATTACTTATCTTCAGAGGAATCTGAGTTGTACAAACGAATGAGGTGATATATATATACATGAAGAAACCAGGAGAAAAAAAAGGAATTAGCATCCCATCATTGGAAGTTGAGTATATAGGCAATACCGACATATGTTACATTAGTTTATTGGGGTGTAAATACTCAGTAAATAAGGTACGGTCAATGATAGGAGGAAATGGGATCATATTACTTTGCTGAGAATAATAGTAACAATGAAAAAGATACACTAATAATAATGATAATAATAATAATAATAATAATAATAATAATAATAATAATAATAATAATAATAATAATAATAATAATAATAATAACAATAACCAAAAACATAAAAATAACAGTTGTACAATAATAAGAAAAAATAATTATATAAACAGTAATCACGAAAAATCTGAAAAAACAAATCGATAATATTAGAAATACTAACAATAATATTATTATAAATATATTAATTATGAAATTAAAAAAAATAAGGGTGAAATAATAGTAACACTAAAAGAAAATAAATACTTAATAATATAATTTTAAATAAGAATATCAATTATGGATGTAAAGAAAATAATAAAAAGAACTTTTGTTATTTAAAAAATTTGATTTTTCAAACTTGAATAAACCATAGACTACTTGATTATATGGGATAACTTACAAATAAACCATGACTTAAGTTAATATTTTGGTGCTTGGTTAAGTTAACTACTGCAGACTCCAAGATGTTTCTAGTAATAATAACATTACTTTTTACTAAGATAAAGGCACCGTGGCTCAAGCGGTAGCGTCCGCGACTTAGAGGCGTCAGGTCAAGGGTTTGCGCCCCGTCACGGTCTGAGGTTAGCGATGGCATGCACTCAGGGTAACGATTACATCTGCCAAATCATGTCCTTCGCAAGGAGGCAACCGTCCTAGCCCTTGGTAGAAAAGGGAGTCCATGACGTAAAACCGGAACAACAAGGGGCATTGTTCCAGTCAGTATGGTGATTGCAATCAGCATAATGCTTGAACAAAGCAATGGAAGACTGACAATTCGAACGTTATATTTCTGTTGATTAACACGAAATTCTAATGATTTGCTAGTCTGGTCAACATAATACTTATCACAATCTTTACAAGGGAACTTAAGTATTTTAACTAAGGGATTTAAGACAAGTTAAAGTAGCAACAAATACTCAGAGTACCAAAACAAGTATGACCTTAAAGGTAGTTTAAGACAGGTTTAAGCAGTTAGGCTCATCTTAAGTACTATTGGTGAAAACTTTTAAACAACCAATATGGGATTCAATAAGGACCCAATTTTTGACAAAAAGAAAAGAAAATCTGAAAAAAAACTCATATATGGAGATTTTCCGCCTATAAATTCTTCCACTGGCAATAGTCTTCATGGATAGTGTAAAAGAGGTTACTAAAAGAAAGAAGGAAAAGAGTTTGTAAATACTGGACTCTACTTCCAGGCTCATTTGGATTGGCAACCTTGTGTTACACTTAAATAAACCCCCTCACAACAAAACCAAAAAATATGGCATAATGAAATATATATATATATATATATATATATATATATATATATATATATATATATTATATATATATATATATATATATATATATATATATGCCTCATTCCCCTTTGTAAGGGGGGTGGTCCAGCCAAAAAATGCGCATTCACCACGATCCACTCATACCTCAACCACTCCTCTCAGCTCCTTGGGGATAAAGGGCTGCCATGTCTCCCCCCTTCCACCCTGCTTGGGTCATCCACATGGTAGGTGGGCAAGGATATTCTACAATGAGGCCTGACAGCCGCAGCTGATTTACCCCCCACTTCATCACACGGCAACTCCCCTCACACCCGTCCATCACAGTTCACTGGGCTAGCAGTTGTGATAAGTCCCTTTGGCCCGCATCATCTATCCATAATCTTCCTCCACTCATTCCTATATTTTGCACGCACTCTTCTCTGTTCCACTGACATTACACGTGCATTCAGTGGTTTTTCACACCATCCATCCATCTCATTCTAGGTCTCCCTCTTGACCCAACTCCAATCACTTCTGCACTCCACAATCTTTTCACTCTTCGCTCATCACTCACCCTTTCCATGTGTCTGAACCATCTCAACACTTTGATCTAACCTATTCGACAGCTTCATTCCAACACCCGTTCTCTGCCTGACATTCTCATTTCTAATTCAATCTATTCTAGATACACCAATCATACTTCTCAAACACCTCATCTCCATTACATTCACCTTGTTCCTTTCATCCTGCCTTGCATTCCAGGTCTCTGCTCCATACAATGCTCTCGGCACAATCACACCTTCATATATCCTACTCTTTGCATTCATTCTCAAATATCTATTTCTCATTACACTTTTCAACCTACCTAGATATTTACTTGCTTCCTGCATTCAGTGATTTAACTTTACATCAACTCGTCCACTTCTTGATACAAGTGACCCCAAATACTTAATACTCTCAACTTCTTCAAGCAACTCCCCAGTCACCCCTATATTCAATCTGCCAACATTAGCACTCCTCGTGCATCTCATGACTTTACTTTTACCAATATTTACCCACAACTTTCTTCTTTTGCATACTCTAATAAACTCGGTCACCAATTGATTCAATTCATTTTCAGTATCAGCCACCAGTAATCATCCGCAAATAGCAAATGATTCACTTTACACAACCTTCCATCCTCACCCACTAGTTCGAAGCTCTCTCATTTACTTCCCTTACTACTCCTTCTATATATACATTAAACAACCATGGCGACATTACACAACCTTGATGTAACCTTACATTCACCTCAAACCAATCACTCACACCATTCCCAACTCTAACAACTGCTCTGCTAATCATGTAAAACTCTTCACGGCATTCAACAAACTTCCACTTATTCCATACAGTTGCAACACACTCCACAACCCCTTTCTATCTACCCTGTCATACACTTTCTCTCAATCCATAAAGGCCCAAATAGTGTCCCTACCTCTCTCATAGAACTTTTAACACACCTACCTTACCGCAGACACCTGATCCACACATCCTCTTCCTAGATTAAACCCACACTGTTTTTCCCTAATCAGTCTCTCAGTACCTTTCCTAATTCTCTTGATTAACATTCTTCCATATACCTTACCAACTACACTCAATAAACTAATTCCTCTAAAACTACTATATTCATATTTATCGTCTTTCCTTTGTAAAGTAGAACTACACATGCACTCCTCTAATCAACTGGGACCCTCCCTTTCCTGAAACATATATTCAAGAACCTAACCATCTATTCTTCCAATGCCTCCCCACCTTTTGACAAACATTCAGCATGACACCCATCTATCCCTGGTGCTTTACCTGCTTTCATTGCTCTCAATGCCAAATACACCTTCTCATTTGTTATTCCTCTTTCACTCTCATCACCTAACATTGGCATTCTCCTTTTGTTTCCCACAGCCACAATCCTTGCCGCTCTATTATCTTCATTTGCTAGGTTCTTGAAATATTCAGCCCATCTCTCGCTCACCTTTATTTCATCTACTAGAATCACCATAAGTGGAGCAGGTAACGTGTGATTGTATTTTCTTGATGTACATTATTCCTGTACTAGTAACTCATAAAGTATTCAGTATATTTTTGGTTTACTATTATTTCATTAGTGCACTTTTATATGGTGCGCTTTAATATCTGCCATCAGTTATTGCAGTCTTAGGATACACTTGCGGTTTGAAAATGTGCTTGTGGCTTGGTCAGGTTTACTTATTATTTTTTATTTTATATTTACAGGTAATATTCTTACTGGCAGAAATAATGACTTGACAATGTATGGCTCTTTTTAAATGTTCTTGAGTTCTTGCTAGAATAATGAAGCACACTAAGAAAACAAACATATACCATACATATACAGTGGAGAGTTGGGGGGGGGAGATGTCCTAAGTACTGGCTTTCATTTTATTGTGGTTAGTTTGGTTGCAGTCACCTTACTGTTCAAACCTAGCTGTTTTCATGAGAAGACCAAGTCAAGAAACATAAACATAGGCTCTATATATTTCTTACTATTGCTAGAAGGAAATTAGTGAGGGAATGTCTTTCTGAGTAATTTTCATTTGTATATGTTAGTTTATTCACCATCTGGATTCTTTGGTATTATCAATATACCATGTAGTAGGCTGGTCCATGGCACAAACTGCCCATTCCAATACTACAGCTGTAGAGTCTTGTGGACTTAAAGAAGAGATGTCTTATTATCCCTTCACATCTGACAAGTCACAATACTCCCCATCTCTGTTTCTCTCTATGTTTTCTTTGTGACAAGGCCAGATGAGGATAGATTTACTTTTTGGCCCGTCCTGGTGTCACAATCATAAAAAAAAAATGCCCATCTGCTCTTTTCACCCTCTCCTCCCTACCACACTCACCTTTCCTCACTCTTTTCACTTCCTTCCAAAACATCTTTTTATTTCTTTCCAAATTCTCAGAGGCATGTGCCCCACCTTACATCTGCTTCTATCTTTATGTCTCTCACCACGTGCTTCACTAACCTCCTCTTTGCACAATACCTTTCATACGCCTCTGCATTACCTGCAACCATACCTTATTAGCCCGCTTCTTTTCAGCCACTGCTGCACTCACCTGCTCATTCCACAATTCACTACATTTCCTTTTACTTCCCCCGGTTAGTCTCCTTCCGAACACTGCCTCGGAACACTTCATAACTTCCTCCTTGAAACAACTCCATTTTTCTTCCACCCCCTCCTCAACTTTCTCTTTCACTACATTCCACATATTTTTCACACTAGCCTTATACTCACAGTCTTTCTCTTTCTTACACAATTCTTTCACTCTTAGCACCTCTCTTCCTCGCTCGCTTCTTTTCTTTCTCCACTTTTCTCCCACTCTCACTCTATTTTCCACTAAATAATGATCAGATATTCCACCACTAGCTCCTCTCAGTGCATTCACATCCAATACTCTTCCAATCACCTTCCTGTTCACCACAACATAATACATTAATGCTCTGTCAACTACTCTTACATTATCAACTCTGACCCATGTATACTTGTGCACATTATTCTTTTTCAATAGAGTATTAGAAAACATCTCTCTCTCAGTATACATTTCTATAATTTTCTTTCCACTCTCATTCCAAGCAGGTACTCCATACTCCCCAATTACACCATCCACTGGCTCAATCCCTACTCTAGCATTCAAATCTTCCATCAACACCACATTCCCATTCATTCCCAAGTCTTCCACACACTCCTTTAGTTTCATCTAAAATTCTTTTTTTTTTCCTCACTTCTTTCACTACCAGGGCCATATGTGGTCACAAACGCCCAAGCTTCGCATCCCAGCCTCCTTTTAGCCACTATTATTCGAGAAGATACTTCCTTCCATTCCACCACACACTTATTTATCTCTTCACTTACTTACCGAGCCACTCCTTCTCTTCCCCTCCCCCTCTCAACCCTAGACACCCTCCCTACCACTCTCCCAAATGTCACCTCACCTTCCATTTTATCTTACTTTCACTGGCAAGTACATCTATCTTTCTCTCCACAAACATACTCCCTATCACCTTTCTCTTACTTTCAATTAAGCCACAATCACGCACATTTAGGGACCCAATTACTATAATAATAATAATAATAATAATAATAATAATAATAATAATAATAATAATAATAATAATAATAATAATAATAATAATAATAATAATAATAATAATATCATCTCATATAATACCTTCGGGATTAGAACCTAGGACATGTAGAACAGAAATCCACAGCTTACTGTACCGAGCCACATAGACTTCCGTGGACAAGCGATCTAAGGTGTGAACTCCTGTTCTACAGGTTCAATGTTCAAATTCCGACAGTAGGAGATTACATATTGTGGACTATTTAAATGTGTAATAGCACTGCATAGTTCTAGAATAAAATAATAATAATAATAATAATAATAATAATAATAATAATAATAATAATAATAATAATAATAATAGATAATAATAATAATAATAATAATAATAATAATAATAATAATAATAATAATAATAATAATAATAATAATAATAATAATATAATAATAATAATAGTAATAATAAAATCAATATTAAAAATAATAATTATAATTCAAATTGATAATAATAATAATAATAATAATAATAATAATAATAATAATAATAATAATAATAATAATAATAATAATCAATACATTATTGAGGATAATAAAATAATAATAATGATAAATAGTAATATTAATTGCATAATAATAATAATAATAATAATAATAATAATAATAATAATAATAATAATAATAATAAAAATAATGATAATAATAATATAAATAATAATAATAATAATAATAATAATAATAATAATAATAATAATAATAATAATAATAATGAAAATAATAATGATAGTAATATATACTTAACCCAGCCACTGGGTTGAGCAGGCCAGCTTAGCTCAGTGCCGGTCCCAAGCCCGGATAAATGGGGAAGGTTTCCAGGATAGTCCTAGCAAGACACTGGAAGAAAACCTCTTTGTTCAAGCAACGCATGACGGACCAAAACGTAACGGCCCTCAGTCCCCAGCAGCCCTTTGATGGGCGGAGGGTGGCGAGGGGAGGAGCTTCATACATGGTCAGCCGACTGACAGATAGAGAACTATCTACTCAGGCGTATGGTGAGAAAAAAAAAAGGTGAGAATAATATATATTTATATACATACATGAGCCATTTTCCCCCTATAAGGGGAGTGGCTGAGTCAAGGCAAAATACTCTGACTCTTTGGGAAAAATACGGAGGGGATTCCCAGTCCCCTCGCTCCGCTCCTTTTAGTTGACTCTTACAACACTCAGGTGAACAGGGAGGAAGTATTCTAGCCCCCTTCCTCAGGGGGTATTATAGTAATAATAATAATAATAATAATAACAATAATAATAATAATAATAATACAGGTATATACAAAAGTTCATATGCACTAGTTATCAATAACATTAATCTCTCTCTCTCTCTTCTCTCTCTCTCTCTCTCTCTCTCTCTCTCTCTCTCTCTCTCTCTCTCCTCTCTCTCTCTCTCTCTCTCTCTCTCTCTCTCTCTCTCTCTCTCATAATATTAAGTTAATTTTCATACGCATATACAGGCTAACACATGCCTGTACACGTGCATAATTACACTAATTACATAAACACGAAGACAACAATAATTACTGATTGTATTTAAAAATATGATATTCGTTTATTTTACAAACTTTAATACCATTAACATTCTTACAGACATAGCATAGCAACAGAATACGGTGGCTATTGTTGGCAAAGCCTCCTTAAGAAACATACATAAACACAAAAACCATATAAAAAAATTAAAATTTCCTTCTTTTCAGAAAGAATAAAATCATGAGTTTTTTGAGCCATGAAATTTCTCTTGCTCTTCAAAGACATTCTCTGGGGCAGAGAAACATGCATGAAAGCAAATAACAAGTGCGCATGTGTCTATGTGTGTGTATGAGAGAGAGAGAGAGAGAGAGAGAGAGAGAGAGAGAGAGAGAGAGAGAGAGAGAGAGAGAGAGAGAGAGAGAGAGAGAGAGAGAGAGAGAGAGATTATTTTATTAATTTATTGCGTCAAGGCGTCAGACATTACATGAACAGATACAAAATCAATGGCAACATAATGCTTCAAATGGATACACAACCAAGAATAGAACATAGTTTACAGGGAGGTGTACACATTGAGAAAACATTGCTACATACTAACATACTACTCACAGTATGGCAGCACAAAGTACATTATATACAAAAGAAAAGCTCAGAGAAGTACAGAACACAAAAACACATTACAAATAAAAACAAAACAATTATACAGCAACATACAAAGAAAATATATAATAATATATACAATACAATATAATTAATGGCCACCAAAGTGAGGATAACGAGCAAGAATAACATCAAGGTGGTCATCATTAAGCAAAAACGAGCAGATCTGTATTAAGTTCTGACCTCGTGGTAAAACATCTCACTGTGGGGCACTGAAGACAATAGTGGTCAAGAGTGTTAGCATTAGGACGGTCGCATAATTTACAGGAGGTGTAAAGTGTCATATCTAGAGTCTGGGAGACCTGCCATAGAGGCCGATACCCCATTCTGAGCCGAGCACCTACTACACTGTTTTTCCGCACCATTAGCCCGCATCTGCGACTCTGTTGGCCCTCTCTGCATCCCTGCGCCAGACCGTCATGGCAAACCCAACTGAGTAGATAATGGTATGTAGGCATTGGAGGGAGGGCTCAGCATCCACAGCATGCCCATCCAGCATACAGGCCGCCTTGGAAAGACGATCCGCTGTGTCGTTGCCAGTCAGCCCAATGTGAGAGGGCATCCATACAAATGACACAACAAGAGAAGCATCCCAAGCAGCAGCAAGGCAACATAGTATATCTCCCACAGCACGGCCACAGATGGGTCTTGGCGAGGATAGGGCACGAAGGGCCAATTGGGAGTCACAAATTATTACCCCATTCACTCGTCGTCGAACAAGGAGAGTCACGGCATCCAAGATGGCATTCAGTTCACAGTAGGTAGAGCTCGACGAGGTGGGTAGCCTACGGCCAATCCATGAATCAGCCGGCACAGGCGGCTCCATGGTGGGGGAAAACACAGCACATGCCGCCCTCCCTTCTACATGCATAGAACCATCAACATAGATGTGGTGTGCTGCAGGGACAGACGTGGACACATCAGCAATAGTCTCCAGAGCTAACTGACTCTGCAGGGGGGATAGACATCCTTCGAGGTCGGTGTAAATGTGTCAGCGGAGGGGGGGACACGCCAGGGTGGTAAATCTGGGACAGCCGCCGGCACAGGCAGGTCGATGTCAAGGCCTTGGAGAATGTCACTCACCACCCTGATAAGGTTATGACCTCCTGCTCGAAGTGGGAGCCTGAGTGCATCTGGATCCAGGGACGTCCTCATGGCAGCAGAGAAGTACGGAGCAAGAAGGGGGTAGTGAAGACACTTAATAGTAAAATAGGACACAATGGCAAAAATCCTCTCCACAAGAGGGGGCAAGTTGAGCTCCAACTGCATACTCACAATACGGGTAGAGAGAGAACATCCCAAGTTAAATCTCATGACTTGATTCTGGAACTTTTCAAGTGGCTCGAGAGCTGGTCTAGGAAGTTGAAACAAGGCAGGAGACAGATAGTCCACCACTGACCAAAGTAGTAGGGGATGGAGACACCTGCAGCATTGTTGGCAAGCCACTAGATAGGGGCAAAGCAGGGCTCCAGACGGTCAAGAAGGCTCTTCACAAAGGGATGAATTCGTTGACGTGCAGGTATAGCTGGGGTGTTCCGGACTGGTGCACCTAAATACGCATGCTGTGTGCAGTGAGGAATGACATTACCCCCATGGTGAATGCGGACAGTGCTCTGCAGTTGCATGAAGTAAAAATCCTGCTTTTTTCTGGGGAGATAATAAGGCCACAGGAGGTAGCAGACATGTAAAAAACATGGAGCATGTGCTGAAGGTCATGAGTTGAGGTCGTGTGGATGCATATGTCGTCCGCATAGCAGGTAACTGTAGTACCGGGGATGATAGGAAGGAGGGAGAGTAAACGATGCATAAGGATATTGAATAGAAAAGGACTAAGCACACCCCCCTGAGGAGTGCCCAGTTCAAACCGTTCATAGGAGCTATACGACCCTTTAAAAAGGACACGTGATGTTCTGTTGCAGAGATATCCCCGTATCCATTTCAGTATGCTCCCCTGAACTCCCAAGTCCACCAGCTGGTCAAGAATGATTTCCCTGTTGGCTATATCAAAGTAAGATTTGAGGTCCAGGAAGGCGACCACACTGGTGGGAGAAAGACGGGTGTAGAGTTCAGCGAGACAGTGATGTGTGCTCCGTTGTGGGATGAAACTATAAAGACTGAGGGAGAACTTATCCTGTAGACGGTGCATGAGGAGAGAGAGAGAGAAAGAGAGAGAGAGAGAGAGAGAGAGAGTATATATATATATATATATATATATATATATATATATATATATATATATATATATATATATATATATATATATATATATATATATATATATATATATATATATATATATATACATACAGGGGGGGGGTCAAAATAATGAAACCAGCCAAGTGGGGCATTCCGAGGCATTTCAGCATAAATTATGATGAATAATAAGAGGCTTTAGGCCTTAGCCGATAAATAAACAACAAAAGAGTTTGCGCGCGTCTGTGTGTTTTTATCTCAAGTTGGATTATCTTCTATTAGGAAAATATGGGTATAACGATACGCAATCTTTTTTTTTTTATGATTTACACCAGGACGGGCCAAAAAAATTATAAAATAAAACAGCCCTCATCGGGCTTGGGCACGAAGAATACATAAAGTAAAGAGAAACAGAGATGGAGAGTGTAATGACTTGTCAGATGTGAAGGGATAATAAAAGATGTGTGATGAATATCCAAGAATATTCAGGGTAGCTGTAGGCATAGAAAAAGAACCGTAAGTGAAGGAAGACTTAACATCGAACTGTCCTGGACAGACCTATTTAAGTTCAAAAAACCTTCAGCTGTAGTATCGCAACGGGCGGCTGGTTGTTTGCATATCCGCGGATGAACCCTACCGAAAAATGAAATATTCTACCCATTGGCTCTCATGTTAAGAGTATTATGTAAATGTTAATTTTTGTGCTAAGAAAATTTACAATTTCTCGCGTGGTATTATTATATAAGATTCATATTACTCTATACAGCCAAATTAATCTACGCTGTCAAATTCCCTCTCTCTCTAATGATAACTGGGACCATATATGCTGAACCTAGAGAGACTGCATATATGGCATATACCTTTAATCCTTTCTACTTTAGCATATGAACCAAGACTTTTTTTTATGACTGTGACACCAGGACAGGCCAAAAAAAAAAAAAAATCTAACCTCATCAAACCTGGGCAAGAAAAAAAAATAGAGAGAGAAACAGAGATGGGGAGTATTGGGACTTGTCAGATGTGAAGGGATAATAAGACATGTGTAACGTATATCCAAGAATATTCGGTGTTGATGTAGGCATAGAAAGTGAACCGTAACTGAAGGAACACTTAGAAGCGAACTATCCAGGACAGTCTTATTCAAGTCTAAATGATGAGGGTCTTTTGAGATGGAACAACAGCTTAGAAATATTAGACATTTCAAGACTAGTTACTCTCTTTCTATCGGTGAAACTAAATCCAATCTAAATGATCAAAGTATCACTGTAAACCAAATTCACCTACGGATACGTAGCATTAAGTATTATATATATATATATATATATATATATATATATATATATATATATATATATATATATATATATATATAAAACAATTTTGGCCCCTGGCTGGGATACGAAGCTAGGACATATAATCCGTGTGGCTGGCGCTACCAACTGTACAAGTGAAGGTATAAAAGGAAGAGAGACATCTCTCAGCATACTGCTGGAGCTAGAGAACGAATATACACTTCTATTTGAGAAGTTTGTTCCTTCGCCACTGACTCTTTAACCTCACTCGCTGTTTTGTTTTCACACTAAATTCAGATCCATGTTCTACAGGCAGCGACATTTGCCAAATAATCATATCATAATATAACATAAATTATATTTTTGCCCCTGGTCGGGATTTAAGACTAGGATAATTAAAACGAATAGTTCCAGATATATATCACGCCATAATTTACATCTAGCTTGGATATTTATATGCATATATCCCTGAAATAAATATACATCTGGACTGAAAAATCAATATGGTGCGTTATATGTGCTCCAAAAGGAATCTGCTGCTGTCATATGGAATGGAATATATGGTATTTTTCTCTTGCATGAATTTCGTCAAATTACAGAAGCTATTGGATTTTGCATCGTTCATAATACTTCTTGTTGTATTTAAGTGATACAGACAAAGAAGTGGCGCTTTCCAAATGGCATATTTTTTGTCGTCATTTTAGGAGTCTTAATGATATAATTTTATCAAGAACATGAACATGTGACCTTTTCAATAGTTAATTATATATTAACACCACTACTCCTTCCATCTTATACAAGATGAACTGGCGAAAAACTAACCATATGACCCCCCCCCCCATTGCGGGATTAAACTCGGGACCATCTGTCCCATGACAT
This sequence comes from Halocaridina rubra, assembly GCA_037179515.1. Classification (NCBI taxonomy): domain Eukaryota; kingdom Metazoa; phylum Arthropoda; class Malacostraca; order Decapoda; family Atyidae; genus Halocaridina; species Halocaridina rubra. The sequence goes on along the minus strand of JAXCGZ010017458.1, from coordinate 23,852 downwards.
CATTTGCCCGTTGCAATACTACAGCTGAAAAGTCTCTTGGGCTTAAATAGGACTGTCCAGAATCAGTTCGATGTTAAGTCTTCCTTCAGTTACGGATCTTTTTCTATGTCTACATCAACAACGAATATTCTTGGATATTCGTTACACATCTGACATTATCCCTTCACATCTGACAAGTCACAACACTTGCCATCTCTGTGTCTTTTTACATTTTCTTTTCTTCGTGCCCAGACCCGATGAGAGCAAATTTATTTTATTTATTTCTTGCCCACCCTAGTGTCACAATCATAAAATAAAAAATGATAAAATAAGTTATGCTCATGAATTAGTCTCCTAATACGAGAAACGTCATTATGCAAAGTAACTTCTAGGTTCATTTACCATTTCAGTCACAATAATTTAAACAAATAGCTTGAGAACATTTTTTTGCGATTCTCTTGATAATAAAATGTTCTCTTCGCTTATAACCAACGTTAAAATAATGCATTAAATAAATGCTGCCAAAACGCCTTCACAATATATTATTCTCTGCTATTGTACATGTATGAATATACAATTACGCAAAGAGATGTTCTATAGCTCATCAAAATGTCTAGTACATAAATACATCCATACATACATACACACATACATATATATAGACATATATAAATATATATGGTAGTAAGTCAACATCCTATTACAGTACTGTGATGACTCTCACGTTGTCCCAGATCGCTGATGTATGAAAGGGTTGCAGGGCTGACAATGAGATAGTTAAAAGCATAGCATATTGGGCTTTGCGGTCACTGTAATAAGCTAAGCTATTGGCAATGGCCACCAGTTCACTCTGGATGAAGGAGTTAATCTGACAGTCTCCAGGACTCGCTGAAGCTCCAGCATTGGATTTTGTCCTGGTAGCTATCCTGATGACAGTTGAATTGCCTACACTTTTTGGCAGGTTTGGGAGCTCTATTCTGATGTTGAAAGAGCTGTTGTCCCATAGTGGAAGGTACCTATAGTTATGGCGTGAAATGTCTAAGCATTTTCTTTTAATATCTTCCACAGCTCCAAGGACCTGGAGTTCTTTACATGCTCTGGCTGCCTAGATCTTCTTGAGATGCACGGGGAACAGGTCCAGGTCTACATTGAAGCTAATGATGTTGTAAGTCTCAGTGGGGACCTGTGCCTAATGGGGAAAGGGTTAGCTTAGCTGATATTTCCTATTCTTGTCTAGAGGACAACTACAGTGAACCCCTCATTAACTCAGCACACTGAGTACACCACAAGTTGTATCATGTGAAAGAATAATGCTATCTTCAAAGGCTCGAACTTAGGTAAGGCCAAAAATACTTGTTCCACAGCACTCTTGCAAAAATAGGAGCAATTGTTACCATAAGTTGGTTGAGTATTGCATTCTATAAAGTTACCATATGTTAATACAAAGACTTTGTCCCGCTAATTATTTGTTTATGGTGCCATAAATACTTAGTATAAGTGCTTATAAGAACTTTATAACTCTTTATCCAAGAGTCAGGTAGAAAGAAATAGTATTTATCGGGAGTCCATGAGAAACTGCATCATTTGAAAACTCTCCATAAGGAAAAAGTAGGTTGGAGACCATTCATGACATAAGTTAAGGAATTCTCCCCTGAGTTTATCTACTGTCATTCTTAATGGTAATCACTTTCTTTTCACGTAGTAAAATGTACACAATCTATGTCGGAAAATAAAAGAACATTGAACTTTCTTAAAAACAGAAAATAATAAGAAAATGCTTAAACTTTTCATATTTGAAAGTAATTCATGAACAAATGTTGCAAGTCTTTAAAAAGCTGAAATTTCCTATCAGTCCTGAACTCTTTTCTTTCTAATAAAGTTTATGCACTCGGTCTCTTTCAGATAAAAGTGTTCTATTCAATAAGCTCTCTCTCTCTCTCTCTCTCTCTCTCTCTCTCTCTCTGCTGGCTAGTACAGTGGTAATGCGCTGGCTTCGCATTCACGAGGTCGAAAGATCGGTCCCCGTCCAAGACCGAGAGTTTAAGCTGTTTACTGGCAGGAACTGCTGTGGGTGGACATCACAGTGGGGGGTTGGGGCTTGTCCTGGCTGACGAATACCCATTGAAAAATGGAAATAAAGTTTATTATTATTATTATTATATTATTACTCTCTCTCTCCACTACAGTTTTTATATCTTCAAAATTCAATGTAAATAGTGTATTTTTTCAAGTTGATAAGATAAAAAATTCCTTTAATTGATAGGACGTATCTGTATCATATTCTCGATGTAACTGAATATATATATATATATATATATATATATATATATATATATATATATATATATATATATATATATATATATATATATATATATATATATATATATATATATATATATAAGCACATTACATATGTGAAAACATGAATCATTCTTTACCCCGACCGGGACTCGAACCTAGGACTTATAATTACTAAGTCAAGGCGCTACCACTGCACCACAGAAGGTTAAAAGGAATCCAACCTTATAGCTTATATCTGCTATACTTAGGAATGAACGCATTCTAACTGAATGCCACTATGTTCATATTACAGATTCCCCAACCTCACTCGTGGCTTCATTTTAGCATTTAATTCAATTCCCAATCTCATTCGGGCCATGAAATTACCAAATAAGCACATTACATATGTGAAAACATGAATCATTCTTTACCCCGACCGGGACTCGAACCTAGGACTTATAATTACTAAGTCAAGGCGCTACCACTACACCACAGAAGGTTAAAAGGAATCCAACCTTATAGCTTATATCTGCTATGCTTAGGAATGAACGCATTCTAACTGAATGCCACTATGTTCATATTACAGATTCCCCAACCTCACTCGTGGCTTCATTTTAGCATTTAATTCAATTCCCAATCTCATTCGGGCCATGAAATTACCAAATAAGCACATTACATATGTGAAAACATGAATCATTCTTTACCCCGACCGGGACTCGAACCTAGGACTTATAATTACTAAGTCAAGGCGCTACCACTACACCACAGAAGGTTAAAAGGAATCCAACCTTATAGCTTATATCTGCTATACTTAGGAATGAACGCATTCTAACTGAATGCCACTATGTTCATATTATAGATTCCCCAACCTCGATGTTAAGTAATTATAAGTCCTAGGTTCGAGTCCCGGTCGGGGTAAAGAATGATTCATGTTTTCACATATGTAATGTGCTTATTTGGTAATTTCATGGCCCGAATGAGATTGGGAATTGAATTAAATGCTAAAATGAAGCCACGAGTGAGGTTGGGGAATCTGTAATATGAACATAGTGGCATTCAGTTAGAATGCGTTCATTCCTAAGTATAGCAGATATAAGCTATAAGGTTGGATTCCTTTTAACCTTCTGTGGTGTAGTGGTAGCGCCTTGACTTAGTAATTATAAGTCCTAGGTTCGAGTCCCGGTCGGGGTAAAGAATGATTCATGTTTTCACATATGTAATGTGCTTATTTGGTAATTTCATGGCCCGAATGAGATTGGGAATTGAATTAAATGCTAAAATGAAGCCACGAGTGAGGTTGGGGAATCTGTAATATGAACATAGTGGCATTCAGTTAGAATGCGTTCATTCCTAAGTATAGCAGATATAAGCTATAAGGTTGGATTCCTTTTAACCTTCTGTGGTGTAGTGGTAGCGCCTTGACTTAGTAATTATAAGTCCTAGGTTCGAGTCCCGGTCGGGGTAAAGAATGATTCATGTTTTCACATATGTAATGTGCTTATTTGGTAATTTCATGGCCCGAATGAGATTGGGAATTGAATTAAATGCTAAAATGAAGCCACGAGTGAGGTTGGGGAATCTGTAATATGAACATAGTGGCATTCAGTTAGAATGCGTTCATTCCTAAGTATAGCAGATATAAGCTATAAGGTTGGATTCCTTTTAACCTTCTGTGGTGTAGTGGTAGCGCCTTGACTTAGTAATTATAAGTCCTAGGTTCGAGTCCCGGTCGGGGTAAAGAATGATTCATATATATATATATATATATATATATATATATATATATATATATATATATATATATATATATATATATATATATATATATGACTAATATTTACCCCGACAGGCCCTTGAACCTAAGACACTTAATTACTGTACCAAGGCGCTACCAACTACACCACAGGGGGTCTTAAAAGGGACACAAACCTTACAGCTATATCTGCTATACTAGGAATGAAAGCATTCTATCTGAATGCCACTCTGTTCATATTATAGTTTCCCCCAGCCTCATTCGTGGCTTCGTTTTCACATTTAATTAAAATCTCAATCTCTTTTGGGACCAACAATAATCAAATAAGCATATTATCATATGTGAAAACATGAATCATTTTTACCCCGACCGGGACTTGAACCTAGGACACATAATTACTGTGGCAAGAAGCTACCAACTACACCACAGTTGTGTGTAAATGGAAAACTAACTTTGAGGAATGAAAAAATAACGCTATACTTCGGGGTCCAGTTAGGACCCAAAGTAAAGCAGTATTTTTTCTATGTATTGTTTCACTGGTGGGCTTCCTTACCATTTAGTGCTGTATGCTAGCATTGGATACCAGTGATATAAATGCAAACTGTAAATTTGGAAGAGAATATAAGTAAACTATGCATATATGTCTTTTACTTGCTCTGATGGGATTCTCTTTTTAAAACTAATTTCTTTCAAGAAAAAATAATATTCTTGCAACTAGCGTTGGAAAATTATAAACGGAATACAATCTGATTGACTGAAATTCTACAATGAAGCCCTGTACAGTAGGCAAAACAAACACTGAACGAATAACCGTCTTTAGGGCATAGGATTAACCATATAAGCAACCTAGTTACAGTTGTCAGAATACTGTTCCGCAGTGTTAAACTCTCTCTCTCTCTCTCTCTCTCTCTCTCTCTCTCTCCCTCTCTCTCTCTCTCTCTCTCTCTCTCTCTCTCTCTCTCTCTAGGCCATATATCTGAATACGTAGCATGGAGTTCCCTAGCATGGATATATATGGTAACATTAAAATTGAAGATTTGCTTGCTTCTGCTGAGATGAAGACCCTAAACTGATGCCACAGTGGGGGGGGGGGAGGAAACAAATAGGAAAAAAGGAAGGCTTGTAATTGTTTGGTGACAGGTGGGACCGTTGCCATGAGGAAGGCCGACCAAAATATTATAATTGAAAACAACGGAGATAAAAAAATCCAATGACGTGAAGACACATATAGCGCGCGCACCTTTTTGGAGTTTGAGTTATACAGGTCATAGTAGAAGAGAAGGCCACCGGGGGTTGTAGAGGGGTTTTATGTAAGCCAAAATGTAGTAATGTACTGATATCGAGGGACTGTTTAAGGCAAAGAAAATAATGAACATAAACAATGTAAGTGTAAACAACCCGTATTGTTTTTAACTGGACAGAAGATGAATAGTATAGTATATAATGCTCTTGACTTTCTTCATAAGTTGCCATTGTTGAGATATTCTTCAAGAGCTCAATCACGTGGTGTTCATATGCTGCACGATAAGTGCCCATCGTTAAGTTCTATTGGACAATAAAATGATATACCATTCTCTAATCACTTCGTAAAAATAAAAATTAGAAAAGAAACGAGATTTTAGATCTACGGAAGTAAATTTAAAACAGTCGAGGAAAGGAAAATGACAGAGAGTATGTATTTGCAATATCTGGCAAGAAAAATGAGTTAGGAGGCAGGTAAATACCCCAAAACTATACGTTATTGGTATTACTGATATAAATTACAAAATGAATTCACCAAATTTATGTTAATTTCCAAAATGTCACTTGAAACGAGGGACTAGGAACACCTCTGGGGGTTCAAACGTTCATTACATCTGAGGAAGAATAAGAATTGCATCTGAGAAGCTCCAACCGAGACTACTTTCTTGGCCACAGATTGACTTGGTTTCGGTTTTACGTCACGAACTCCCTTTTCTTTTAAGGGCTAGGACGGTTGCCTTCTTGCGAAGGACATGTTTTGGCAGATGTAATCGTTACCCTGAGTGCATGCCCTGACTAATCTCAGTCCGTGACGGGGCGCGAACCCTCGACCTGTCGCCTCAGAGTCGCGGACGCTACCATTTTGCCACGGAGACTACCACAGATTGACGAAAGCTGCAAATCTATGAGTGGCAATCAAGGTCATCCTCTAATCCTCCAAGGAACGAGGTTACAGTTCTTAATTCCATGAGGAGCCACAGATATTTTTTTGCAAAACAACCAACCCAACTTGCAAATAATAAAAGAAATATAATTATATACTGAGAGACTGGATTGACTGGAAACATTTGAGAAATAGGACTCATAAAAGGAAAAAAATCATGTAATTCATCCAGGAGTATATTCTAGACCAACTTGCTATTATAACCGTCCAAAACTGGACTTATGATTATATGCAAGATAACCTAGAGGCTATTACAGGGAAGAGTATATCGCCCTCTTCTAGCTTCTAGCAACCTGGAGCTTATGTCTGAAAATTTAGGATCAGGAAGACCAGAACTTGAAATTGCGATCAACTGTAAGCGTTTAAAGTTTTCTCTCAATGAAAATTACTCTAGGCTATGATCTTTTCACCGGTAAAGTTTTTAAAATATATAAGGACTTTAAAACGAGCTTTAGATGGCTAATAAAAAAAATAAAAGTTGTGAAGATGAAATATTAAAAAAGGCTTTAAATAAGGGAAGCAAATATGAATAATTAATAATGTCGTACACAGAAAGAAAAGAGGAAACAAGGATTGGAAGATACACAAAAGGAGAAAATAAGCAAACTACCATTCGATATATCACGAGGTTAGGAAATAACGACTTATATATATATATATATAATATATATATATATATATATATATATATATATATATATATATATATATATATTTATATATATATATATATATATATATATATATATATATATATATATATATATATATATATATATGAAGAGATACTGAGATGAGATCTGAACATTACCTTATCAAAAGAAAAAAAAAAGTTCAAGTTAAACCCCCCAAAAAAGCACTCTTACAAAAACAGCATTAAAAGGGGAAAATTTTCAAGATAAGGTAACGGTCAATAACATTAGAATTTGTAGAGTAAGTCTCGCCAAAATTGTTTAATAGAACTCTGATTTTATATATATATATATATATATATATATATATATATATATATATATATATATATATATATATGAATCATTTTTTTTTTTTTTTTTTTTTTTTTTTTTTTTTTTTTACCCCGACCGGGACTCGAACCTAGGACTTATGATTACTAAGTCAAGGCGCTACCACTACACCACAGAAGGTTAAAAGGAACCCAACCTTATAGCTTATATCTGCTATACATAGGAATGAACGCATTCTAACTGAATGCCACTATGTTCATATTACAGATTCCCCAACCTCACTCGTGGCTTCATTTTAGCATTTAATTCGATTCCCAATCTCATTTGGGCCATGAAATAACCAAATAGCACATTACATATGTGAAAACATGAATCATTTTTTTTTTTACCCCGACCGGGACTCGAACCTAGGACTTATGATTACTAAGTCAAGGCGCTACCACTACACCACAGAAGGTTAAAAGGAACCCAACCTTATAGCTTATATCTGCTATACATAGGAATGAACGCATTCTAACTGAATGCCACTATGTTCATATTACAGATTCCCCAACCTCACTCGTGGCTTCATTTTAGCATTTAATTCGATTCCCAATCTCATTTGGGCCATGAAATAACCAAATAGCACATTACATATGTGAAAACATGAATCATTTTTTTTTTTACCCCGACCGGGACTCGAACCTAGGACTTATGATTACTAAGTCAAGGCGCTACCACTACACCACAGAAGGTTAAAAGGAACCCAACCTTATAGCTTATATCTGCTATACATAGGAATGAACGCATTCTAACTGAATGCCACTATGTTCATATTACAGATTCCCCAACCTCACTCGTGGCTTCATTTTAGCATTTAATTCGATTCCCAATCTCATTTGGGCCATGAAATAACCAAATAGCACATTACATATGTGAAAACATGAATCATTTTTTTTTTTTACCCCGACCGGGACTCGAACCTAGGACTTATGATTACTAAGTCAAGGCGCTACCACTACACCACAGAAGGTTAAAAGGAACCCAACCTTATAGCTTATATCTGCTATACATAGGAATGAACGCATTCTAACTGAATGCCACTATGTTCATATTACAGATTCCCCAACCTCACTCGTGGCTTCATTTTAGCATTTAATTCGATTCCCAATCTCATTTGGGCCATGAAATAACCAAATAGCACATTACATATGTGAAAACATGAATCATTTTTTTTTTTTACCCCGACCGGGACTCGAACCTAGGACTTATTTCATGGCCCAAATGAGATTGGGAATCGAATTAAATGCTAAAATGAAGCCACGAGTGAGGTTGGGGAATCTGTAATATGAACATAGTGGCATTCAGTTAGAATGCGTTCATTCCTATGTATAGCAGATATAAGCTATAAGGTTGGGTTCCTTTTAACCTTCTGTGGTGTAGTGGTAGCGCCTTGACTTAGTAATCATAAGTCCTAGGTTCGAGTCCCGGTCGGGGTAAAAAAAAAAAAAAAAAAAAATGATTCATGTTTTCACATATGTAATGTGCTATTTGGTTATTTCATGGCCCAAATGAGATTGGGAATCGAATTAAATGCTAAAATGAAGCCACGAGTGATGTTGGGGAATCTGTAATATGAACATAGTGGCATTCAGTTAGAATGCGTTCATTCCTATGTATAGCAGATATAAGCTATAAGGTTGGGTTCCTTTTAACCTTCTGTGGTGTAGTGGTAGCGCCTTGACTTAGTAATCATAAGTCCTAGGTTCGAGTCCCGGTCGGGGTAAAAAAAAAAATGATTCATGTTTTCACATATGTAATGTGCTATTTGGTTATTTCATGGCCCAAATGAGATTGGGAATCGAATTAAATGCTAAAATGAAGCCACGAGTGAGGTTGGGGAATCTGTAATATGAACATAGTGGCATTCAGTTAGAATGCGTTCATTCCTATGTATAGCAGATATAAGCTATAAGGTTGGGTTCCTTTTAACCTTCTGTGGTGTAGTGGTAGCGCCTTGACTTAGTAATCATAAGTCCTAGGTTCGAGTCCCGGTCGGGGTAAAAAAAAAAAAATGATTCATGTTTTCACATATGTAATGTGCTATTTGGTTATTTCATGGCCCAAATGAGATTGGGAATCGAATTAAATGCTAAAATGAAGCCACGAGTGAGGTTGGGGAATCTGTAATATGAACATAGTGGCATTCAGTTAGAATGCGTTCATTCCTATGTATAGCAGATATAAGCTATAAGGTTGGGTTCCTTTTAACCTTCTGTGGTGTAGTGGTAGCGCCTTGACTTAGTAATCATAAGTCCTAGGTTCGAGTCCCGGTCGGGGTAAAAAAAAAAAAAAAAATGATTCATGTTTTCACATATGTAATGTGCTATTTGGTTATTTCATGGCCCAAATGAGATTGGGAATCGAATTAAATGCTAAAATGAAGCCACGAGTGAGGTTGGGGAATCTGTAATATGAACATAGTGGCATTCAGTTAGAATGCGTTCATTCCTATGTATAGCAGATATAAGCTATAAGGTTGGGTTCCTTTTAACCTTCTGTGGTGTAGTGGTAGCGCCTTGACTTAGTAATCATAAGTCCTAGGTTCGAGTCCCGGTCGGGGTAAAAAAAAAAATGATTCATGTTTTCACATATGTAATGTGCTATTTGGTTATTTCATGGCCCAAATGAGATTGGGAATCGAATTAAATGCTAAAATGAAGCCACGAGTGAGGTTGGGGAATCTGTAATATGAACATAGTGGCATTCAGTTAGAATGCGTTCATTCCTATGTATAGCAGATATAAGCTATAAGGTTGGGTTCCTTTTAACCTTCTGTGGTGTAGTGGTAGCGCCTTGACTTAGTAATCATAAGTCCTAGGTTCGAGTCCCGGTCGGGGTAAAAAAAAAAAAAAAAAAAAAAAAAAAAAAAAAAAAAATGATTCATGTTTTCACATATGTAATGTGCTATTTGGTTATTTCATGGCCCAAATGAGATTGGGAATCGAATTAAATGCTAAAATGAAGCCACGAGTGAGGTTGGGGAATCTGTAATATGAACATAGTGGCATTCAGTTAGAATGCGTTCATTCCTATGTATAGCAGATATAAGCTATAAGGTTGGGTTCCTTTTAACCTTCTGTGGTGTAGTGGTAGCGCCTTGACTTAGTAATCATAAGTCCTAGGTTCGAGTCCCGGTCGGGGTAAAAAAAAAAAAAAAAAAAAAAAAAAAAAAAAAAAAATGATTCATGTTTTCACATATGTAATGTGCTATTTGGTTATATATATATATATATATATATATATATATATATATATATATATATATATATATATCAAAGCCATATTCCCCTTTTTAAGGGGGGTGGCTGAGTCAAAGAATATACTTTTACTTTTTGTGGAAAGTAAATACAGAGGAGGGATTCCCAGTCACCTTGCTCTGTCGTAAGACTTTTGGCTAGGTGTCAAAGGGAACATTGAACACTCTCTCCAGTGTTTACTAGGATGAGGCCTATGTTTAAAAGGGTCACGAAGATATATGGCTGGTCCCATGGGACTCGGCATCTGGCGTTCAAATACCTCAGGAGGGTGTGAGATATGAACAAGTCCTTTATTCCCAATATCACACACGAACACTTGTTCTAAATGTGAAGTACATGCCCGGGGGAGATACCCAATGGCAATAGGCAATTACCACCCACTCCTTTGCAATAGGCTCGTTGGAATAGCCCCTCCCCAAAATAGGCGGGAATCCACTTCGAACCTGGAGTTGATTTGCAGAACTGGATGTCAAGCCACGCCCTGCCCTTGGGGTATTTCAAGAACCACCCAAGGCAGACAGGGTTAGTTAGAACTTTGCCAGGGGCACGAATAGATCAGAGATTGAGTTAATCATAGGGTGGGGGCATTGAGGCGTCGAAGATGTGTTGTACTCTAGAATAAATTAAGATAAAGGAATCACTGCTTGTCCATTCTTACCTTGTACCCGTCTGGTACTAATAATTATAACGTAGTAAGGAAACCTTTACGTCAATGGTGGCAGCGCAGTACGGATCTTCACGCCTGGAAAAACATACGAAGAGACTCTCATAACAGAAGAAATCAGTGCGAAGAAAAGAAAATAAGAATGGCAAACGCAGAAATCCAACATCTCCCAATTCAAGAAATGAGTGACGAGGCAAAACACTGGAGAACTCTCGAAATGGAGGAGCACGTGCGGCACCTACAAACTCCTGCCGACGCCGCTCCGTCGAAAAGGAACTTGGTCGACGCCGACAGAGAAACCGACGCCTCAAACATCGACGAACAGCCTGCCGCCCCGAGCCCAGTGGTGACACAGGGAACGCAGCAGGACAAGCCCCCACCCCGTGCCCTGGTTGTAAAGATGCCTCGAGTCAAAAATTCACTTTTATACCTCGACGGCGAAAATGTAAAAGACCTTGAATGTCCGTCCATAATTCCTGCGACCGACTTCCTGATATACTTGGGTCTGCGGATGAGAAGTGACGAGTGGTCAAACAGAGAATATTATGAAACTTTTAAGGAACTATTCCTAAGATATTTCTTAGTAAGCCGAAGTGTGACCGGAGCATTGAGTGAAAATGCTCATTACAAGAAGTATAAGTTGCCGGATCCGACCAAGAAGACGGCGATTCGTCGATTTTACTCGAAGAGAAGAAGGAGAACCCCCTCCTTCCTTGCCTTCTGCCATGAAGTTCTTCAGGACCACCTCCTTAAAATAGCTAAGTACTTGTGATCTGTATCCAGTGAGTAATGGGACAATTAGTAAAAGAAATTGAGGTCGGTGGACGCCGCCATTTTATCTTGTAGTTATGCTTTGACTCAGCCAACCCGCCTATGAGGGGTGTGGCGCCTAATAAGTTGATAAAAGTAGAATTTCTGTACCCATTACTAACATGGATAATTTGTACTAATAGCTATAAGCAGTAATAAACTCCGTTTTTTGTTATAATTTGAGTAATGTAAAGAAATTGCGTTGGAAGTGTGTTCCATTTATTTGTATTAATGCTTAGATTGAATTTGAAGAACGCGAATGTATCGATTTTTTAATTGACAAATTTAATGCACGTGAAATCACTATTACGGTATATTAATTTCTTAAGTGTAAGAATTATAGTGAGTAATATACTTGAATATGCTTTTAAGATTTTACTTAGAACACGTGTGATTTTCGAGAAAGGAATGCGGAAGTGACCAATCGATCTCCCAACCTCGTTATTATAAATATGTAGTAATTGTACTGATCTTTGATATTTAAAGTACGTGTAAAATCATTGTTATATTAATTTCTTAAAGCGTAAGAAATCGAGTGTTAAGATTGCGCCTGTTTTCAAGGTTCTTTCTTTTTTTGTTTGTTTTTTTCTCCGGGGGAGTAATGTTTAGCGAAAGAAAGACATAAATGACAGAGTGTTCTTTTAATGTTGTTTTGATGGGAAATTAATCTTACGATACGTGTGTGGCATGCTTATTTGAAGAATAAGAAATTTTCGTGATATTATTTAGAGATGAGTTTATTTATTTCACGCTATGCAGGCGACAGTAAGAGTAAATTAGAGGAATTTGTGCTGTCCTAGAATAGGGAAGGTTTTTCAGTGTCACCCAAACGTAGCTTCAAGGGAGTAGAATGTTTGTTTGTTCGTTAGAATGGGACCTAGGACTGGTGAGGCAGTCTGTGACCGCGCGGCATACCCGAGATTTCACCTTTACTCTTCTTCAGAGAGACCGGAAAAGGGAAACCAACGCGTTGTAAATAAAAGGGAATTTTACAGAAAGGGGATGATTGTTTTGAAAGTGATATAGCGAATGTGATAGCGAATGAGTATGAATGACTTGGGGTATAATGGGGGGGTTGCTCTAGGGGGTGAAATCGCGGAAAGTACCGTTAGGAAGCATGATTGGGGAGTCTGCGAGGATCGTTCCCCTGCTCCGCCAGGTTCTTCTGCATGCCATATCAGAGTGTATTTATGGGAGGTGATGCGCTGTTGCAATATCTAGTGAGGGATATGTTTGAGAAAGTAATTCTCCACCTGCCCAGATATGGTTGAGATGCCAAGTTTGTTTTATTTTTGTTTTGTCCCCTACTCCGCCATTGAGATTATTATTCGATTTCCGAGAGATTCCAAGATAGATGTTACGTGATAAAGGACGTGAATCTATGAATGATTCTTTATTTTCTTTGCTAGCTGCAGTATATACATTATTTGTCTGAAGAGATATGTTAGATTGATAAAATAAAACTTTGCGAGTTTTAGCCATGATAATGTTTTATCAAAATTATTTCAGCTTGGTCATAAAGAAAGAGTGAGAGCTGACACGAAATGACAACAAGAATGTTACACAGCTGTATCCCGTATTTGAGAGAGCAGAAGTTTATCCAGAAGCCAAAAGAACAGGGGAGAAAACAGCGCCCACATGCGCACCCCCGTAAAAGCAAACAGACAGAGCAGTTATAAGTCAAATTCGAGATAGTAAAAGAATATATATATTTTATGTTTGAATTGTTTATGTACAACTCCGTACGAGATTTTGAAACTTAAGCAAAATGCATTCTTTACTGTTGCTAATGAAATATACTTTTTGTTTTTATTATTGCATACACAGGAACAGACTTTTTATATTTTTTCAGATTCCCGTTTTTGTTATATAGTTTTTGTATTGAAGAAATCTTTAAAATCTTATTTAAAGAGTTTTGGAAAAGATTATCTAGAGATAACTATGGTTAATCCCTATCATTTTCATGAATTTTAGATTACAATTGAGTTAATTAAAGATAATTGAGATTATTAGAGATTATTTGCTGAGTTTTAAATTTAAAACTAATGATATTTAAGTCATTATAAGATGTCTGTTAAGAAAAAGATATTTGTACTTTTGTTGATAGTAGTAGGGATAGTGTCACATATGATTTTAATCTTTTGTTTTAATTTCATCAGAGTGGGTGCGCTCCGACTCAACCCTCTGATTTATAGCAAGAAAGGAATTGTCATTATAGACGAGGATGTGTATGCTGTTACAGTAAAGCCCATATCAAGATTAAATAGAAAGGAATGGATTTATGCTTCGACAGTTCTGCAGTTGTACACTAAGTTCTTTTTGCTTTTGTTTTTGTTAATGAGGAAATAAGAATAGCCCTCTGACAATAAACGTAAGACTCTATCGATAGTCATTGCTAACGTTCGTTCACGTTCATTTGGTTATTTATTTTATTATTAGAGATACTCTGCAACACTTTTTTATTTTCAGTACAAGTTAAAGGACAGGGCCCGTCTCAGCTGACACAGGGTGGAGACCACGACGTATTTCAAGGTCGCCCTCTCTCTCTCTCTCTCTCTCTCTCTCTCTCTCTCTCTCTCTCTCTCTCTCTCTCTCTCTCTCTCTCTCTCTCTCTCTCTCTCTCTCTCCTACCTTTCACTCGACTCTGAGACTGACAGAGGCTCCGTTCGATGCTAAAAGAATGTAGCCGTCATTGATTCTTTTTTTTGTTTTTTTTTCCAGCGAAGCTAGGCGATAATTGTGCTTGCATTTTATTGCAGTCGATAGATTGTTGCATGCTGTTATTGCATAAATACTGATAAGACATCGGTAGTACCGCCATTTGCATAAATGTTTGTGCCACATGTCGCAACTGTTTAGAGAATAGATAGAACTCCCATTGACAAATTGTGGAGCCAGCGAGTTGCCACTTATGCTCTATATATATACATTGATTATGACAGCAGGAATTTAAATTGTAAAAGAGACTGTGTTAGAATGAGCATTACTATGAAGTATAAGTATAGAACTCTGTTCTTACTTCTGAATGCCAGTCTCCATTGTATATATATTGATATTTCTGATTTAGTATACTTATTTTTATTGTTTATTATTCTTATTTTTTGATCATGATTATTAGTAATGTTATTATGTTGACTGATATTGTTGCTATCTCTCAATGGCCTGTTGCTAATTATTATTTTTGAAATGAAATCAGCAGTAACTTGATGATTTGTATCTTTTATCTGAATTCATACTTGATGTTTCTGTAGCCACCGCTAATAAGAATGTTTCTTTAGTGGCTTTTCTCAGCATTTAATGATTGTTCTTTTTGACATTTATAGTAGAGTAATGCTATGTAGCAGTTTCTCAGCTAAGTCCTAAGTATCTTGGAATAATAATCTAGTTGTGTAGACACATACCTTCCATTACCACCCTATTCCTAGGCAGCCCCGACCTGCAAGTTCTAAAAGTCTTTAGATTTTGTCCGCTCAGACAAGTCCCTAGTGCCCATTGAATAGAGATTGCAATCACTTGCAGTTGCAGGGGAGGCAAAGTATAGCCTCCGAGTACCAATGTATGGCCATTGTTGGTACCCAGAAGTCATAGGGAACTTTTCTTACAACTGTAGTAGTGACATATGTGCAAATTTTCATCCCGAGGTCTGCTTCGAAGGTACGTGTGGATTGCCGTATGGAAGAGAAATCGCTGTGACGTTGCAGGTCTCCTGCGTGGTGGTCTTAGTCAAGATCGGCCGAGGGCGGGACGAGAAAGCCAGGCTGGAAGGATTAGAAGGGTGCCGATCCCTTCCTCTTTGTCTTGCCTATCAAATGGAGATAATTGATGGTAACAAACCTGGGCCTGCAGCAAGGACAGCGGGGGAGTGAAAAAAATGAAATCCCAGAGAGAAACCGTGGAATCGCGCCTAGCAAGAATTCATGAGCAAGGGACAGAGAAAATAAAAGTCGTCCTAGACAGAGAAAACAAAGTCCTAAAAACACTCTAAAAAGCCATGTAAACGAATTGATGAAATCCCAGAGAGAAAAAGGGTATTTAAAAATCCCTTATCAGTTGTTGGAAAGAACAACCCACGCTTTAGAACTGAAAAAATGAGAAAGAAATGGTCCCCTTTTATTACTGTTTTACCTAGTTTTTAGATAATTTTAAGCGACAACTCAGAGACTCCCTTAAAGATAGTTTTGAATAAGTGCCATTGATAAATTGTATGATTTGCACTAAGATTAATAAGTTGTTTTTCTGCTTAAATAATATTAGTGTTTTGTTTTAGCATTATTATTATTTGAATTACGATTTAATCTTTGTGTTCATTAAGTTCTCCTATCAATTGGTCTCTGAATAGTAATTGAATATGGAAATAGTGAATGTTTTAACTTTACTAAAAGTAACAAATGTTTTGTTTGAGGAGTAGTTTTTAAGGCTTAATTTTAAGACAAATCAATGCCCCCTAATAATGATAGGAGTAGAAATTATTAAGATAAGGTTTCTTATAGAAATTACTATTGATGTTATGGTCTATATCATTTTAAATGTGTATACATGCCAATACTCTACCTCATTTGTTTGCTAATGTTCTACATGAGTCATAATTTTACTGTAACTAACTCAATTTTGTCTTTTGAAGAAACGAGAGAAGTAGATGAATTAATGTTTTGATTTAAACTGACTTTTGATCTTAATTAATGTTTGATATTAGTTACACACTGAAATTATACTGTTTAAGGTTATTTTTGTTTAAATATAAGAACATGTTTGTATTAAAGATTTCCAACAAGGAAATAGACCCTGCATGCTCTAGTTGTCTGTAGATTTACTTTAAAAAAGAAAAAAAAATCATTAATATATATATGCTATGTTCGTGTAAACTGTTTAGAGCTCATAGAAATAGGATTTCTTAGATGATAGCTTAAATAATTCGGCCCCGTTTTTATTGTAAACAAATGTTAGTTTAGGATGATGAAACTGAAATAAGAGATATTTCAGTGTAGTGGGGAGGGATGTCGTAAGACTTTTGGCTAGGTGTCAAAGGGAACATTGAACACTCTCTCCAGTGTTTACTAGGATGAGGCCTATGTTTAAAAGGGTCACGAAGATATATGGCTGGTCCCATGGGACTCGGCATCTGGCGTTCAAATACCTCAGGAGGGTGTGAGATATGAACAAGTCCTTTATTCCCAATATCACACACGAACACTTGTTCTAAATGTGAAGTACATGCCCGGGGGAGATACCCAATGGCAATAGGCAATTACCACCCACTCCTTTGCAATAGGCTCGTTGGAATAGCCCCTCCCCAAAATAGGCGGGAATCCACTTCGAACCTGGAGTTGATTTGCAGAACTGGATGTCAAGCCACGCCCTGCCCTTGGGGTATTTCAAGAACCACCCAATGCAGACAGGGTTAGTTAGAACTTTGCCAGGGGCACGAATAGATCAGAGATTGAGTTAATCATAGGGTGGGGGCATTGAGGCGTCGAAGATGTGTTGTACTCTAGAATAAATTAAGATAAAGGAATCACTGCTTGTCCATTCTTACCTTGTACCCGTCTGGTACTAATAATTATAACATAGTAAGGAAACCTTTACGTCAGCTCCGTCCCTTTTAGTCGACTATTATGACACACGGAGGACGTATTCTTACCCCCTCCCTCAGGGGGAAAATATATATATATATATATATATATATATATATATATATATATATATATATATATATATATATATATATGAGCCATTTTCCCCTTAAAAGGGGAATGGCTGAGTCAAGACAAAATACTCTGACTCTTTGGGAAGAGAAAATACAGAGGGAATTCCCAGTCCTGTCACTCCGCCCCATTCAGTCGACTCTTACGGCACGCAGGGGAACACGGAGGAAGTTTTCTATCCCCTCCCTCAATATGGCTTAACTCTTGAGGATATAAAAGTTTGAGTGTTCCCCCCCCATACTATTCGTATTTACCACTAAAAGAAATCCTCTCTCAAAAAGAGTTAATGAAAATGAAAGAATGACCCACACCTCAAGAGAACGCATTTCCTTGGGAATACGTTTCTCTTAAAAAAAAAAAAATGCTCAATTTCCTAAATACTCGCCTTTTGTCTTTGTAACAAAACAAAACTGTAAAATCGTAAATAAATAATTTCCGCCGTGAATAATGGATAGAATAAAATTAATCAGGAATTTCTCTGAGCATTATGTAACATAGGATACTAATCATAAATCAATAGAAAACCAAAATATGAACCTGAAACACGAATAATAATAATAATAATAATAATAATAATCATAATAATAATAATAATAATAATAATAATAATAATCATAATAATAATAATAATAATAATAATAATAATAATAATAATAATAATAATAATAATAATTACATGAAACCACTAATGAACGCTCTCCTTAGATGCTTTTCCAATTGAGGAAAATATTCATTATTTCACCGTCTATCTATCGCTAGAGCTATAACACAGCACAAGAGCACCAATGACCAAAAAGTATGACTTGAAAGTACAACGTAATGAACGTATTTAGTAGCTCTGAAACGCAAATATGAACCATATCACCCATTCCCTGGACCCCCTGTACAATCCCCCCACGTGCCCAATCCTGGCCGGCCACCGCTGCTATAGGCTAGTTATGCGACACACACACACGCACACACAAGATCTGAGAGGACTGGTGGAGGGATAGCACTGCTCATAAGTGAAAGGATTCAAGTTGAAGAAATAAACTTGGCTATAGAGAGTGAGTTCAAGGAATTTCTTGTTGCTCGCATAAATACTGGGTCAGAGAGCATTATAATAACTGTTGTAGACAACCCACCAAGGAACCAAAATAGGCTTAAAGTTTATGAGGAAAGTCATATAGGTACTATTGAAGTCATAAACTCAGTTGTTAACATGGTACGGGAAAAAAAATGTAGGATTTTGATTATGGGAGACTTTAATCATAAAGAGATAGATTGGATAAATCTTGACCCACACAGTGGTGAGGACTCATTCGGGGCAAGATTCCTAGATTGCGTACAAGGGAATTTCCTACACCAACATGTAATGGAACCAACAAGGGCCAGGGGTGGGGATGAGCCATCACTACTTGATCTAGTGTTCACAGATAATGTGTTGGATATTGAATAAATTGAGTATGTACCACCAATTGGAAAGAGTGACCACTGTGTGTTGTTGATGGAGTATATCATTGAAGATATTCTTCCTGAGAGTAGAGGCACTGAGGACATGAGGAGGAACTATCCAAAAGGAGATTACATCAAAATGAATGAGCTTTTTGCAGTTATTAACTGGAGAACCTTATTTTACAACAAATCTGTACAAGAAATGTATGACATCTTGTGTGAGAAATATGGGAAGATAGTAGATTGCTGCATACCTGTCACCAAAGTAGGTGTAATTCATGCCAGAGAGAAATGGTTCGATAATGGGTGTAAAAGAGCTAAGGAGTGGAGAGACAAATGCTGGAAAAGGTATAGGAGGAGAAAAAACATAAATGCCTGGCAAACCTACAAAAGAGCAAGAAATGACTACCTAAGTAAAAGGAGAGAGGCAGAGAGAGATTATGAGAGGGACATCACCAGGAAGGCTAAAGAAAATCCCAAGCTTTTCCACAGCTTTATCAGAGGAAAACTGAAGGTAAAAGAACAAGTTTTAAGGCTAAAGAGAGCGGATGGAAGCATCACTGAGACGGATGAAGAGATCTGCAAAGAATTGAACAAGGAGTTTCAGTCAGTATTTACAGTAGAAAATACCCCACCCCCTCAGATTGCAGTGACAGAAGCTCAAGGGCCGGTATTAGAGAACATCAACCTTACAGCCACAGAGGTATGCAAAGCACTGATGGATTTAGATGTTCATAAAGCTACAGGTCCTGATGACATATCCCCTCATGTGCTTAAAAAATGCGCAAACACAATATCAGTGGCACTAAGTATCATATTTAAAAAGTCACTGGAGTCAGGGGAGATTCCAAGATGCTGGAAACAAGCAAATGTGATACCTATCTTCAAAAAGGGAAGGAGGGATACGGCTCTGAACTATAGACCAGTTTCCTTGACCAGCATAGTTTGCAAAGTTATGGAGAAACTACTAAGGAAACATATCTCTCTTCACTTGGAATCCTTCAACTTTTTGTCAGTGAGGCAACATGGCTTCAGAGAAGGTAGATCAAAAGTAACAAACTTATTAGAATTTTATGATGAGGTAAGCCAAATCTTACAGGAAAGAGAGGGCTGGGCAGATTGCATATTCCTAGACTTCCAGAAAGCATTTGACACTGTTCCACATGGGAGACTTATTAGGAAGCTGCAATCAATGGCTAGAATAGGTGGAAATGTTTTGGAATGGATAAAAACTTACTTAGAAGGAATGGAACAGAGGGTTAGAGTTAGACACTCAGTGTCTGAATGGAGAAGAGTTAGTAGTGGAGTTCCACATGGTTCAGTTTTAGGGCCACTTTTGTTCCTTGTATATGTAAATGACCTACCAGAGTGTGTAAATTCATTCATGAATATGTTTGCAGATGATGCAAAGATTGTGAAGAAAGTAAAAAACGAGAACAATGGTAGAGAACGTCAGGATAATAATAATAATAATTAATAATAATAATAATAATACTTTATTTCCATACAATGGGTATTCGTCAGCCAGGGTAAGCCCCAACCCCCCACTGTGGTGTCCACCCACAGCAGTTCCTGCCAGTAAACAGCTTAAACTCTCGGTCTTGGACGGGAACCGATCTTTCGACCTCATGAATGCGAAGCCAGCGCGTTACCACTGTACTAGCCAGCAGGCTAGGAGGATCTAAATAATCTGCATGAGTGGTCAGAAAAGTGGCTAATGAAATTCAATACTTCAAAATGTAAGGTAATGAGAATGGGTACAAGTGCAAGAAGGCCCAAGCTTGACTACTCGGTGGCTGGAGTACAACTTCAAGAGACAGAAAATGAGAGAGATCTAGGAGTAAACATACTGGCAGACTTGTCTCCAGAAATACATATAAATGGCATAGTAAGGGCAGCATATGCATTCTTATCAAATGTAAGGGTAGCCTTCAGGCACATGGACAAGGAAATGTTCAGAAATATTTATGTAACCTATGTGAGGCCAAAACTCGAATATGCAGCCCCCTTTGGAATCCGCACTTGAAAAAGCACATAGCTAAGCTTGAAAAAGTTCAAAGACATGCCACGAAACTGGTGCCAGAAATACGCAATCTCAGTTATGATGAGAGGCTGAGGGAATTAGACTTACCATCACTCGAAGCTAGAAGAGTGAGGGGGGATATGGTGACAGTCCTTAAATTCCTTCATGGTTATGATAGAGTGGATAGGGATCAATATTTTGATATGGCTGGCTCTAGAACTAGAGGTCATAGTTTGAAGCTTGGTAAGAAAACTTCTTTGCAGGATGTAAGAAAATACTTTTTCAGTGTAAGAGTAGTTGATAATTCGCTAAGCGAGGAGGTAGTTAATGCTATCTCAATCCATAGTTTTAAGGACAGGTATGATAAGTATCACTAAGTATAAATTGGAACCGATCAGGAGACGGGAAGATACGAGCTTTGGGCTCTTTCCCGGAAACACAATTAGGTAATCACAATTAGGTAATCACATAAACACAAAAGTTTCATGTTTCAACCAGCGAAAGTATAAGCGTGGTCGCCTGCCTCTCTCTCTCTCTCTCTCTCTCTCTCTCTCTCTCTCTCTCTCTCTCTCTCTCTCTCTCTCTCTCTCTCTCTCTCTCTCTCTCTCTCTCTCCGTATGTATTTACACTACAGTTGTAATGTAGGTTTTCCTGTTTTCAGAAACGGATAGGTGTTACAAAGAACATTTTTTCCGAGGCCAGGCACAAAAGGCTGATAAGACATATGCAAAATATGAAGTATACTATATTATTAAAAAACGAGGAAAGTTTACCTTTTTCAGCCAACCCCACCCTCACCACTAACCCAACCCAATGATGACTAATGAAAATAAAGAAAAAATATGCCAAGACAGCCTGTCTGTTTAAGCTCACTTCCCTTCCCAAAAAGCAGCAACTAGTAGTCATTAAAACAACGTGATAAGACAGTAAAGAAACGAGACTGTCAAGCAGGATGCCTGTGACTCATTACTTTAGGTCCCCCAAAAAGGGTTTTCAAACTTTACTCCTGTTTTAAATACTCCCCAAGCTTAAAACCATCTTCCCGTACCCCCCCCATTAATCATATATGGAATATGGAATTGTAATATAGTAAGACTAATTCAATATGCATTGGTACTGCTGCAATGATATAAAAAAATAATTTAATGACATTATTAAGCAGTAGCATCGACTTCATAAGCGATTTAGAATAAATCTCCATTTAAAATACTTCTTCGTAAGCCATCTTAGTACCCTGGAAAACTTCCTGCGAACCCCGGGTTGAGAACCTGTGGTTTAGATACTCGGATGCCTTACTATGTGACATGTGTTCGAACCTTGTATTTGCATATGTGAAACTATATTAGAGACAGTAGATTCATTTATTCTTGATATGGCAAAGACATATTTTTTACTTAATACTTTAAAGAATGAGCTCAGGTATGATGAATACATAGGATGTTCTGTAGATTTAGTCTTTTTTTCCCCCAACAAAAATAATTATTGTTACATACTCCATATATGAGTGTATGCAACATAACCATTCTGTGTGCAAGACACTGGGATGAGCAAACAAAATTGCCTCATCTGGCCCGGGCACCAAGAAAACGAGAAAGCAAATAAGACCGTTTATTCTCTCTCTCTCTCTCTCTCTCTCTCTCTCTCTCTCTCTCTCTCTCTCTCTCTCTCTCTCTCTCTCTCTCTCTCTCTCTCTCTCTCCTACTACTACTACTACTACTACTACTATTACTACTAGTAGTAGTAGTAGTACTATTGGATTTATTTTTTTTATTTTCTTCATTTGAATCGTTCATTCTCTCTCTCTCTCTCTCTCTCTCTCTCTCTCTCTCTCTCTCTCTCTCTCTCTCTCTCTCTCTCTCTCTCTCTCTCTCTCTCTCTCTCTATCCTAGGAGTTCTAGGAAAAAATCGACATTGGACAGTTTTGAGAGTAAAAAAGGCACTCCTAAGTATTGCATACTTAGTCATTTTCGATTTGGTCATTGTGGTCGAACAGTATAATATCATATAGTGATTAGATATTGGTGTAATACAATTATATAATAAAATATTTCCTAATACTGAAAACTTATCCAATGCCACATGAGTTCATCTTTATCAGTACAAATGAAGGTTATGCACACCCTGTATCAGTCATTCACAGTTAAATCACTCAAAATATTGTTTTCTTTATTTTTTGCAATATACAAAATGTCAATAATAATGTGAATAAGTGTCATCATAGGTTGACATTAGTTCACCAAGAATTGTGTGCAGAATCTTATTTTTCTTCGGTTACGTTATAAAACGTCTGATGTAATATCTACCACTCAGCGAATCAAGTTCAATTTTAAAAGTTGCATAAATGTCTGTAGCACTCAAAGAGTTCAGTTGAATCTAAAAAGTAACAAAACCCAAAAGTATTAGAAACTACCAATGCTACTAAGAAGAATCTTAAAGACACCCTCGACAGCATATTCATCACTCCATTTGTTTATCACAAGGTGGTTATACAGTAATGGCCCCCGTCAAAAGATATCTTCATCACGCTCATATTCGGATGCTGACCGCAATAACGTAGGTGTTAAAACACCCGAATCGGGAGGCGACAGACTCTAGGGAAGCTAGGAAGGGCACCAAGCTGTAATTCTCCATCGGTATGTTCCCACCCTTATAATGGGGCCTAAAAACGTAAAACGTAAACAAACCAGCTCTTCTATGGATAATGTCATCAATGACGCTGTCACATATTTCCTAGTTTGGCTTGATTACCAGCAAG
>JAXCGZ010017457.1:45000-64838 GCA_037179515.1 Halocaridina rubra | reverse complement strand
CAGTTGTAAGAAAGGTTCCCTATGACTTCTGGGTACCAACAATGGCCATACGTTGGTACTCGGAGGCTATACTTTGCCTCCCCTGCAACTGCAAGTGATTGCAATCTCTATTCAATGGGCAACAGGGACTTGTTTGAGAGGACAAAACTAAGGACTTTTAGAACTTGCAGGTCGGGGTTGCCTGGAAACATATTCCTTATGTGCACGTTTGCCTACATCATTAGATTAGGATTCCCAACCATTCGGGACTTAGCTGGGTAACTGATACATAGCATTACTTTACTGTAGTCATAAAACAATCATTAAATACTGAGAAAAGCCACTAAAGAAACATTCTTATTAGCGGTGGCTACAGTAACATCAAGTATGAATTCAGATAAAAGATACAAATCATCAGGTTACTGCTGATTTCATTTCAAAAATAATAATTAGCAACAGGCCATTGAGAGATAGCAACAATATCAGTCAATATAATAACATTACTAGTTAATCATGATCAAAATAAGAATAATAAACAATAAAAATAAATATACTAAATCAGAAATATCAATATATATACAATGGAGACTGGCATTCAGAAGTAAGAACAGAGTTCTACACTTATACTTCATAGTAATGCTCATTCTAACACAGTCTCTTTTACTATTCAAATTCCTGCTGTCATAATCTATGTATATATATAGAGCATAAGTGGCAACTTGCTGGCTCCACAATTTGTCAATGGGAGTTCTATTTATTCTCTAAACAGTTGCGACATGTGGCAAAAATATTTATGCAAATGGCGGTGCTACCGATGTCTTATCAGTATTCATGCAATAGCAGCATGCAACAATCTATCGACTGCAATAAAATGTAAGCACAATTATCGCCTAGCTTCGCTGGAAAAAAAACAAAAAGAAGAATCAAGGACGCAACGTTCTGTTAGCATCAGGAGGGGCCTCTGTCAGTTTCAGAGTCGAGTGAAAGGTAGGAGAGAGAGAGAGAGAGAGAGAGAGAGAGAGAGAGAGAGAGAGAGAGAGAGAGAGAGAGAGAGAGAGAGAGAGAGAGAGAGAGACTGGGCGACCTTGAAATACGTTGCGGTTTCCACCCATGTGTCAGCTGAGACGGGCCTTCGTCCTTTAACTTGTAGTGAAAATAAAAAAATCGTCGCAGAGTATTTCTAAAAATAACATAATAAACAAATGGAAGTGAACAAACTTTAGGAATGACTATTGATAGAGTTTTACGTTTATTGTCAGCGGCTATTCTCATTCCCTCATTAACAAAAACAAAAGCAAAAAGAACTTAGTGTACAACTGCAGAACTGTCGAAGCATAAATCCATTCCTTTCTGTTTAATCTTGATAAGGACTTTACTGTAACGGCATACACATCCTCGTCTATAATGACAATTCTTTTCTTGCTATAAATCAGAGGGTTGAGGACTCGATTCTGGAACTTTTCAAGTGGCTCGAGAGCTGGTTTAGGAAGTTGACACAAGGCAGGAGACAGATAGTCAACCACTGACCGAAGTAGTAGGATGTAGAGGGTCCTCGCCACTGGGATGGAGACTCCTGCAGCATTGTTGGCAAGCCACTTGACAGGTGCAAAGCGGGGCTCCAGACGGTCAAGAAGGCTCTTCACAAAGGGATGAATTCGTTGACGAGCAGGTATAGCTGGGGTGATCCGGACAGGTGCACCTAAATACGTGTACTGTGTGCAGTGAGGGATGACATTACCACCCATGGCGAATGCGGGCAGTGCTCTGCAGTTGCGTGAAGTAAAAATCCTGCTTTTTTCTGGGGAGATAATAAGGCCACAGGAGGTAGCAGACACGTAAAAGTCATGGAGCATGTGCTGAAGGTCGTGAGTTGAGGTCGTGTGGATGCATATGTCGTCCGCATAGCAGGTAACTGTAGTACCGGGGATGACAGGAAGGAGGGAGAGTAGACGATGCATAAGGATATTGAATAGAAAAGGACTTAGCACACCCCCCTGAGGAGTACCCAGTTCAAACCGTTCATAGGAGCTATACGACCCTTTAAAAAGGACGCTTGATGTTCTGTTGCAGAGATATCCCCGTATCCATTTCAGTATGTTCCCCCGAACTCCAAAGTCCACCAGCTGGTCAAGAATAATTTCCTTGTTGGCTATATCGAAGGCAGATTTGAGGTCCAGGAAGGCGACCACACTGGTGGGAGAAAGACGGGTGTAGAGTTCAGCGAGGCAGTGATGTGTGCTCCGTTGTGGGAGGAAACCATAAAGACTGGGGGAGAGTTTATCCTGTAGACGGTGCATGAGCCGGGCAAGAAGGATGCGTTCAAACACTTTGCTGAAGCAGGAGGTGAGGGAGATAGGCCTAAATTTGTCGGTTCCAGGTTTTGGTAGAGGAATAATAGTGCTTCTGGTCCAGGCAGAGGGCACATGCCCCAAGCAAAAGCAAAGATTGAAGAGCCGCAGTAGGGGGTTACCAGGAACTTTCTGAAGAAGACGGAGAACTTGATATGTAAGACCATCCTCCCCAGGGGCAGTAGCCTTAATCCTAGCAAGAGCACGTCGTAGTTCATCCTCTGTGAATGGATGTCATCCTCTTCATCCGTCTGTAGTAATGCACCCATTAGGGGAGGAGAGAGAGAGAGAGAGAGAGAGAGAGAGAGAGAGAGAGAGAGAGAGAGAGAGAGAGAGAGAGTGTGTGTGTTCCCTATACCTTTATGCCTTTGATGCCTTGGCCACTCTATGAGCACTATTAAAAGGCTTATCATAATAGGTGAGAGAGAGAGAGAGAGAGAGAGGAGAGAGAGGAGAGAGAGAGAGAGAGAGAGAGAGAGAGAGAGAGAGAGGAGAGAGATTATTTTTATTTTATTAATTTATTGCGCCAAGGCGTCAGACATTACATGAGTTCATACAAATAATGCTTCAAATGGATACAAAACCAAGAATTGAACATGGTTTACAGGGAGGTGTACATATTGATAAAACATTGCTGCATACTAACACACAACTCACAGTATGGCAGAGAGAGCAGACCCGAGAGAGAGAGAGATCGCCACGAGAGAGACTGAGAGAGAGAGAGAGGAAAGAGAGTAGCATGAGAGATGAGAGCAGAGAGTTAGAGAGAGAGAGTACTGAGAGCAGAGCAGAGTAGAGAGACGCCAGAGAGGACGATTATTTTATTTTATTTTATTAATTTATTGCGCCAAGGCGTCAGACATTACATGAGTTCATACAAATAATGCTTCAAATGGATACAAAACCAAGAGTTGAACATGGTTTACAGGGAGGTGTACATATTGATAAAACATTGCTGCATACTAACACACAACTCACAGTATGGCAGCACAGAGTACATTATATGCAAAAGTAAAGCTCAGAGAAACGCAGAATGCACAAACAGAATTATACAGCAACATACAGAAAATATATGTATAATTCAATATAATTAATGGCCACCAAAGTGAGGATAACGAGCAAGAATAACATCAAGGTTGTCATCATTAAGTAAAAATGAGCAGATCTGTATTAAGTTCTGACCTCGTGGTAAAACATCTCTCACTGTGGGGCACTGAAGACAATAGTGGTCAAGAGTGTTAGCATTAGGATGGTCGCATAGTTTACAGGAGGTGTACTGTGGCATATCTAGAGTCTGGGAGACCTGCCATAAAGGCCGATACCCCATTCTGAGCCGAGCACTAACTACATTGTTTTTCCGCACCATTAACCCGCGTCTGCGATACTTGTAGCGACTGTGAAGAAAGTGATCATGGTGCTGTATGGACACACTGTTGGCCCTCTCCGTGTCCCTGCGCTGGACCGTCATGGCAAACCCAGCTGAGTAGATGATGTTACGTAGGCATCGGAGGGAGGGCTCAGCGTCCACAGCATGCCCATCCAGCATACAGGCCGCCTTGGCAAGACGATCCGCTGTGTCGTTGCCAGTCAGCCCAATGTGGGATGGAGTCCAAACAAATGACACAACAAGAGAAGCATCCCGAGCGGCCGCGAGGCGACATAGTATATCTCCCACAGCACGAGAGAGAGAGAGAGAGAGAGAGAGAGAGAGAGAGAGAGATAGTGAATTTTAAGCAGTTAACTACTCAGTTTTAGTTCAATGTAAAATTGCATCGAGAATGATGAAAAAAAAAGACATATTTAGGAATAGTTTGATAATGGGTCAGTGTCACATAATGCCCCCCCCCCAAAAAAAAAGAGCTAAAAAAGAAAAACAAAAGTTTTGGAGGATTGTAATTGTGGACTTCACTCAACATTTAATTAAATATCTCTTATTTATGCTCTTCGCCACATCTCTATGTGCCATGATAAAAATTCGATGAAATAGGACATAGCAAAACGCATAAACGTCACAGCGTTATTAGAACTAATGACCCCTGATCAAACCTTCTTGCTAAATGCTTTATTTACTCTTATGTTTATTATCTTTATCTAAGAATGACTATTGACGACACGTGCCACCCCCCTTACCGGTCATATGGCAGAGATTTATAATACTTTTTTTTTATCATTGTAGCAAAATGTATCCTGATCAGAGGTTTCACACACTCTTAGAAGCAGCATTCCAATCTCATTATATTAAAACATATAACCCTTCTGCACGTGACAAAAACATATCGGTATCAGCTTTGAAGACCATAATAATAATCATTGGTAGTAACACGGCAAAAACGAGCAGTCATAATATATATAATGCAAAGTGATAAAGTATAGGGGAAATTTTCGTAAAATGACCCCTAATCACTGTCACTACAAAATCATAATATTTTCATTCTTCATATTGCAAATACGCATTATTATTAGAACAACAATATTTTCTTACACCATCATTGCAAAAGATGTTCCATTAGCAGAAGTAATGCTGAAAATGCATCCATGCCATTTGCAATGTTGTAAATAACACATACACCAAGCATTTATTTTATTATTATTATTATTATTATTATTATTATTATTATTATTATTATTATTATTATTATTATTATTATTATTATTATTATTATTATTATTATTATAATTATTATTATTATTATAATTATTATTATTATTATTATTATTATCATTATTATTAATATCATTATTATAATTATTATTATTATTATTATTATTATTATTATTATTATTATTATTATTATTATTATTATTATTATTATTATTATTATTATTATTTTTATTATTATTATTATTATTATTATTATTACTATTATTATTATTATTATTATTATTATTATTATTATTATTATTATTATTATTATTATTATTATTATTATTATTATTATTATTATTATTATTATTATTATTATTATTATATACTTTATATATATATATATATATATATATATATATATATATATATATATATATATATATATATATATATATATATATATATATATATATATATATATATATATATATATATATATATATATATATATATATATATATATATATATATATATATATATATATATATATATATAAAATATATATATATATATATATATATATATATATATATATATATATATATATATATATATATATATATATATATATATATATATATATATATGTTTGTCTTTTTTTAATGTCTGAATAACTGCAAAACAAAGTTTTACTGAAGAATCAGAAAACTTACCAAAATTATTAATAAAAAAAGAGCTTTTTTAGCAATATTGAAAAACAAAATATTTGAAAATTAAAAAAAAAATTCGTTTTACTAATAAGACGCACCTTTAGAGGCCTTACTGATAAAACAACAAATATTTGCATTACTGCAAAAATGTACCTTTTCGCGTATTATTGCAAAAAAAGCGCCCATTAGAAATGGCTGCAAACACACATACCCTTTAGAGCATTTCTGCAATTATGTCCCTTAATTAGTTGTCAAGTGCAATAAAAACCCTTTGAATTATTTCTTTCAGCTGCACTGAACTATTTTTCAACGCCGAAGTACCTCTCAGAATACTGTTCCTTATATACAAAAAGATTTTTTGTTTTTCCCCTCCTCGTGCGGCAGTTCCGGCGACGTAAGAGTCCTCTCTTCATCAGTGGAATAGAGAGACGACCACCAGGACTCTGGAGGAAATACTTGAACCAGTTACTCGGTTCTTTTCGTACGTATTGATCTTCACGTGGAACATGTCTATACCCACAAATGACTCTCGTTTCTCAATACAGTTCTCTAATAAAAGACAAAAGAAGAAGAAGAAGAAGAAGAGGGAGGAACAAGAAGAAGAAGCATTACCATGTGTAGAATAGCTTTTAAATGGGAATATGAAGTATAAGGAAGATGATGCGGAATACGTAAGGATTAGCAACCCCAGTTTTGAGGATATTGAGAGTTGGTAAAAATTACTACGTTTTCGACTAAACGAAAAATGCATTCCTTAACGGACAATTTTTCCACTTATTAAAATATTCATGATTTGGATCAGGTAAAGAAGAGTAACTCCAGGTTGCTCTAAAGTCATTCATATTTGTAAGACAAATCACCTAACCTAACCCAAAATTTATGGGGTTAACTCCTGAAGGTTACTCATTTTTACCTGATACTATATCTGTCTGTCTATCTATCTATCTATCTATATCTATATCTATACCTATATATATATATATATATATATATATATATATATATATATATATATATATATATATATATATATATATATATATATATATATATATATATATATATATATATATTGTTGCTATGTTCTGTTTTACGTCACGAACTCCCTTTTCAACTATTGGCTAGGACGGTTGCCTTCTTGCGAAGGACTTGTTTTTGGCAGATGTAATCGTTACCCTGAGTGTATGCCCTCACTAACCTTAGTCCGTGACGGGGCGCGAACCCTCGGCCTCCCGCCTCAGAGTCACGGACGCTACCATTTTGCCACGGAGACTACTATTAGTTCAATTACATGTCTACTTATAAGTTACTTTTACTTTTAGAAGAATAACCATTGTACAAAAATGGAAATAAATGTTTGTTTGATTGTTTGTTTGTCTTTATTTTATTTATGTGCTTTTTCCTTCCAATCCCTTATTATCCTATCTCCCACTCTTTTTCGGTGATGACACCCTGAATAGGGTTAAGAGAGTTCACTCGATGCCTTCACTATTTATCCCCCTCCCATCCTATCCTATCCTATCCTATTCATTCATCTTCTTCTTCTTCATCTTCGTCTACATCTTTTCCCACTTTTATGTGGGGTCGATGCTTCTGGCCAGCTTTCACCATTTGTTTCTGTCTCACACCTCATCACCCAACAAACCCCTAGACCTTAGGTAGTCATTGATACAATCCATCCACCTACGCTTTGGTCTCTCTCTCCTTCTCCCACCCCGTATATCCATTTCCATCATCCTCCTCCCAACATACTGTTCATCCCTCCCAACGACATGACCATACCATCTTATTCTACTTTCTTGTATCTTATCTGATATTTCTCTAACTTTTGAGGTACCTCTAATTACCTCGTTTCTGATCTTATCGCTTCTTGTCACCCCTCACATCCATCTCAATATCCTCATCTATGCCACATCCAGTTTTTTCTCTTGTGTCTTCTTTATTGCCCATGTCTCTGCTCCATACATCATCGCAGGTCTCACAACTGCTTTATGCACTTCACCCCTCAACTTAATCCCCATTCTCCTGTCGCACAGCACCCCAAGCACTTTCTTCCAGTTCTTCCATCCCGCTTGTATTCTGTGTGTTATTTCTGACTCTAGGTCACCATCCTCTGCTACTGTTGATCCCAAATACTTGAACTTTGCAACTCTTTTCAACACCTTCCCCAGCAAATTGTCCTCCCCATCCTCATCATCTCTCAACCTCATTTATATATATATATATATATATATATATATATATATATATATATATATATATATATATATATATATATATATATATATATATATATATATATACACATACATACATACATACATACATACATACATACATACATACATACATACATACATACATACATACATACATACATACATACATACATACATACATACATACATACATACATACATACATACATACATACATACATACATACATACATACATACATACATACATACATACATACATACATACATACATACATACATACATACATACATACATACATACATACATACATACATACATACATACATACATACATACATACATACATACATACATATATATATATATATATATATATATATATATATATATATATATATATATATATATATATATGTATGCATATGTATATATATATATATATATATATATATATATATATATATATATATATATATATATATATATATATATTTCCAAATAAGCACATTACATATGTGAAAACATGAATAATTATTTTACCCCGACCGGGACTCGAACCTAGGACTTATGATTACTAAGTCAAGGCGCTACCACTACACCACAGAAGGTTAAAAGGAATCCAACCTTATAGCTTATATCTGCTATACTTAGGAATGAACGCATTCTAACTGAATGCCACTATGTTCATATTACAGATTCCCCAACCTCACTCGTGGCTTCATTTTAGCATTTAATTCAATTCCCAATCTCAATCGGGCCATGAAATTTCCAAATAAGCACATTACATATGTGAAAACATGAATAATTATTTTACCCCGACCGGGACTCGAACCTAGGACTTATGATTACTAAGTCAAGGCGCTACCACTACACCACAGAAGGTTAAAAGGAATCCAACCTTATAGCTTATATCTGCTATACTTAGGAATGAACGCATTCTAACTGAATGCCACTATGTTCATATTACAGATTCCCCAACCTCACTCGTGGCTTCATTTTAGCATTTAATTCAATTCCCAATCTCAATCGGGCCATGAAATTTCCAAATAAGCACATTACATATGTGAAAACATGAATAATTATTTTACCCCGACCGGGACTCGAACCTAGGACTTATGATTACTAAGTCAAGGCGCTACCACTACACCACAGAAGGTTAAAAGGAATCCAACCTTATAGCTTATATCTGCTATACTTAGGAATGAACGCATTCTAACTGAATGCCACTATGTTCATATTACAGATTCCCCAACCTCACTCGTGGCTTCATTTTAGCATTTAATTCAATTCCCAATCTCAATCGGGCCATGAAATTTCCAAATAAGCACATTACATATGTGAAAACATGAATAATTATTTTACCCCGACCGGGACTCGAACCTAGGACTTATGATTACTAAGTCAAGGCGCTACCACTACACCACAGAAGGTTAAAAGGAATCCAACCTTATAGCTTATATCTGCTATACTTAGGAATGAACGCATTCTAACTGAATGCCACTATGTTCATATTACAGATTCCCCAACCTCACTCGTGGCTTCATTTTAGCATTTAATTCAATTCCCAATCTCAATCGGGCCATGAAATTTCCAAATAAGCACATTACATATGTGAAAACATGAATAATTATTTTACCCCGACCGGGACTCGAACCTAGGACTTATGATTACTAAGTCAAGGCGCTACCACTACACCACAGAAGGTTAAAAGGAATCCAACCTTATAGCTTATATCTGCTATACTTAGGAATGAACGCATTCTAACTGAATGCCACTATGTTCATATTACAGATTCCCCAACCTCACTCGTGGCTTCATTTTAGCATTTAATTCAATTCCCAATCTCAATCGGGCCATGAAATTTCCAAATAAGCACATTACATATGTGAAAACATGAATAATTATTTTACCCCGACCGGGACTCGAACCTAGGACTTATGATTACTAAGTCAAGGCGCTACCACTACACCACAGAAGGTTAAAAGGAATCCAACCTTATAGCTTATATCTGCTATACTTAGGAATGAACGCATTCTAACTGAATGCCACGAGTGAGGTTGGGGAATCTGTAATATGAACATAGTGGCATTCAGTTAGAATGCGTTCATTCCTAAGTATAGCAGATATAAGCTATAAGGTTGGATTCCTTTTAACCTTCTGTGGTGTAGTGGTAGCGCCTTGACTTAGTAATCATAAGTCCTAGGTTCGAGTCCCGGTCGGGGTAAAATAATTATTCATGTTTTCACATATGTAATGTGCTTATTTGGAAATTTCATGGCCCGATTGAGATTGGGAATTGAATTAAATGCTAAAATGAAGCCACGAGTGAGGTTGGGGAATCTGTAATATGAACATAGTGGCATTCAGTTAGAATGCGTTCATTCCTAAGTATAGCAGATATAAGCTATAAGGTTGGATTCCTTTTAACCTTCTGTGGTGTAGTGGTAGCGCCTTGACTTAGTAATCATAAGTCCTAGGTTCGAGTCCCGGTCGGGGTAAAATAATTATTCATGTTTTCACATATGTAATGTGCTTATTTGGAAATTTCATGGCCCGATTGAGATTGGGAATTGAATTAAATGCTAAAATGAAGCCACGAGTGAGGTTGGGGAATCTGTAATATGAACATAGTGGCATTCAGTTAGAATGCGTTCATTCCTAAGTATAGCAGATATAAGCTATAAGGTTGGATTCCTTTTAACCTTCTGTGGTGTAGTGGTAGCGCCTTGACTTAGTAATCATAAGTCCTAGGTTCGAGTCCCGGTCGGGGTAAAATAATTATTCATGTTTTCACATATGTAATGTGCTTATTTGGAAATTTCATGGCCCGATTGAGATTGGGAATTGAATTAAATGCTAAAATGAAGCCACGAGTGAGGTTGGGGAATCTGTAATATGAACATAGTGGCATTCAGTTAGAATGCGTTCATTCCTAAGTATAGCAGATATAAGCTATAAGGTTGGATTCCTTTTAACCTTCTGTGGTGTAGTGGTAGTGCCTTGACTTAGTAATCATAAGTCCTAGGTTCGAGTCCCGGTCGGGGTAAAATAATTATTCATGTTTTCACATATGTAATGTGCTTATTTGGAAATTTCATGGCCCGATTGAGATTGGGAATTGAATTAAATGCTAAAATGAAGCCACGAGTGAGGTTGGGGAATCTGTAATATGAACATAGTGGCATTCAGTTAGAATGCGTTCATTCCTAAGTATAGCAGATATAAGCTATAAGGTTGGATTCCTTTTAACCTTCTGTGGTGTAGTGGTAGCGCCTTGACTTAGTAATCATAAGTCCTAGGTTCGAGTCCCGGTCGGGGTAAAATAATTATTCATGTTTTCACATATGTAATGTGCTTATTTGGAAATTTCATGGCCCGATTGAGATTGGGAATTGAATTAAATGCTAAAATGAAGCCACGAGTGAGGTTGGGGAATCTGTAATATGAACATAGTGGCATTCAGTTAGAATGCGTTCATTCCTAAGTATAGCAGATATAAGCTATAAGGTTGGATTCCTTTTAACCTTCTGTGGTGTAGTGGTAGCGCCTTGACTTAGAAATCATAAGTCCTAGGTTCGAGTCCCGGTCGGGGTAAAATAATTATTCATGTTTTCACATATGTAATGTGCTTATTTGGAAATTTCATGGCCCGATTGAGATTGGGAATTGAATTAAATGCTAAAATGAAGCCACGAGTGAGGTTGGGGAATCTGTAATATGAACATAGTGGCATTCAGTTAGAATGCGTTCATTCCTAAGTATAGCAGATATAAGCTATAAGGTTGGATTCCTTTTAACCTTCTGTGGTGTAGTGGTAGCGCCTTGACTTAGTAATCATAAGTCCTAGGTTCGAGTCCCGGTCGGGGTAAAATAATTATTCATATATATATATATATATATATATATATATATATATATATATATATATATATATATATATATATATATATATATATATATATATATATATATATATATATATATATATATATATATATATATATATATATATATATATATATATATATATATATATATGTATATATGTATATATATATATATATATATATATATATATATATATATATATATATATATATATATATATATATATATATATATATATATATATATATATATATATATATATATATATATATATATATATATATATATATATATATATATATATATATATATATATATATATATATATATATATATATATATATATATATATATATAAGCACATTACATATGTGAAAACATGAATCATTTTTTACCCCGACCGGGACTCGAACCTAGGACTTATGATTACTAAGTCAAAGCGCTACCACTACACCACAGAAGGTTAAAAGGAATCCAACCTTATAGCTTATATCTGCTATACTTAGGAATGAACGCATTCTAACTGAATGCCAATATCTTCATATTACAGATTCCCCAACCTCACTCGTGGCTTCATTTTAGCATTTAATTCAATTCCCAATCTCATTTGGGCCATGAAATTATCAAATAAGCACATTACATATGTGAAAACATGGATCATTTTTTACCCCGACCGGGACTCGAACCTAGGACTTATGATTACTAAGTCAAGGCGCTACCACTACACCACAGAAGGTTAAAAGGAATCCAACCTTATAGCTTATATCTGCTATACTTAGGAATGAACGCATTCTAACTGAATGCCACTATATTCATATTACAGATTCCCCCAACCTCGCTCGTGGCTTCATTTTAGCATTTACTTCAATTCCCATTCTCATTCGGCCATGAAATTATCAAATAAGCACATTACATATGTGAAAACATTAATCATTTTTACCCCGACCGGGACTCGAACCTAGGACTTATGATTACTAAGTCAAGGCGCTACCACTACACCACAGAAGGTTAAAAGGAATCCAACCTTATAGCTTATATCTGCTATACTTAGGAATGAACGCATTCTAACTGAATGCCACTATCTTCATATTACAGATTCCCCAACCTCACTCGTGGCTTCATTTTAGCATTTAATTAAATTCCCATTCTCATTCGGGCCATGAAATTATCAAATAAGCACATTACATATGTGAAAACATGAATCATTTTTTACCCTGACCGGGACTCGAACCTAGGACTTATGATTACTAAGTCAAGGCGCTACCACTACACCACAGAAGGTTAAAAGGAATCCAACCTTATAGCTTATATCTGCTATACTTAGGAATGAACGCATTCTAACTGAATGCCACTATCTTCATATTACAGATTCCCCAACCTCACTCGTGGCTTCATTTTAGCATTTAATTCAATTCCCAATCTCATTCGGGCCATGAAATTATCAAATAAGCACATTACATATGTGAAAACATGAATCATTTTTTACCCCGACCGGGACTCGAACCTAGGACTTATGATTACTAAGTCAAGGCGCTACCACTACACCACAGAAGGTTAAAAGGAATCCAACCTTATAGCTTATATCTGCTATACTTAGGAATGAATGCATTCTAACTGAATGCCACTATCTTCATATTACAGATTCCCCAACCTCACTCGTGGCTTCATTTTAGCATTTAATTCAATTCCCAATCTCATTCGGGCCATGAAATTATCAAATAAGCACATTACATATGTGAAAACATGAATCATATTTTACCCCGACTGGGACTCGAACCTAGGACTTATGATTACTAAGTCAAGGCGCTACCACTACACCACAGAAGGTTAAAAGGAATCCAACCTTATAGCTTATATCTGCTATACTTAGGAATGAACGCATTCTAACTGAATGCCACTATCTTCATATTACAGATTCCCCAACCTCACTCGTGGCTTCATTTTAGCATTTAATTCAATTCCCAATCTCATTCGGGCCATGAAATTATCAAATAAGCACAATACATATGTGAAAACATGAATCATTTTTTACCCCGACCTGGACTCGAACCTAGGACTTATGATTACTAAGTCAAGGCGCTACCACTACACCACAGAAGGTTAAAAGGAATCCAACCTTATAGCTTATATCTGCTATACTTAGGAATGAACGCATTCTAACTGAATGCCACTATCTTCATATTACAGATTCCCCAACCTCACTCGTGGTTTCATTATAGCATTTAATTCAATTCCCAATCTCATTCGGGCCATGAAATTATCAAATAAGCACATTACATATGTAAAAACATGAATCATTTTTAACCCCGAAAGGGACTCGAACCTAGGACTTATGATTACTAAGTCAAGGCGCTACCACTACACCACAGAAGGTTAAAAGGAATCCAACCTTATAGCTTATATCTGCTATACTTAGGAATGAACGCATTCTAACTGAATGCCACTATCTTCATATTACAGATTCCCCAACCTCACTCGTGGCTTCATTTTAGCATTTAATTCAATTCCCAAATCTCATTCGGGCCATGAAATTATCAAATAAGCACATTACATATGTGAAAACATGAATCATTTTTTACCCCGACCGGGGTAATGATTCATGTTTTCACATATGTAATGTGCTTATTTGATCATTTCATGGCCCGAATGAGATTGGGAATTGAATTAAATGCTAAAATGAAGCCACGAGTGAGGTTGGGGAATCTGTAATATGAACATAGTGGCATTCAGTTAGAATGCATTCATTCCTAAGTATAGCAGATATAAGCTATAAGGTTGGATTCCTTTTAACCTTCTGTGGTGTAGTGGTAGCACCTTGACTTAGTAATCATAAGTCCTAGGTTCGAGTCCCGGTCGGGGTAAAAAATGATTCATGTTTTCACATATGTAATGTGCTTATTTGATAATTTCATGGCCCGAATGAGATTGGGAATTGAATTAAATGCTAAAATGAAGCCAAGAGTGAGGTTGGGGAATCTGTAATATGAACATAGTGGCATTCAGTTCGAATGCGTTCATTAATAAGTATAGCAGATATAAGTTATAAGGTTGGATTCCTTTTGACCTTCTGTGGTGTAGTGGTAGCGCCTTGACTTAGTAATCATAAGTCCTAGGTTCGATTCCCGGTCGGGGTAAAAAATGATCCATGTTTTCACATATGTAATGTGCTTATTTGATAATTTCATGGCCCGAATGAGATTGGGATTTGAATTAAATGCTAAAATGAAGCCACGAGTGAGGTTGGGGAATCTGTAATATGAAGATAGTGGCATTCAGTTAGAATGCGTTCATTCCTAAGTATAGCAGATATAAGCTATAAGGTTGGATTCCTTTTAACCTTCTGTGGTGTAGTGGTAGCGCCTTGACTTAGTAATCATAAGTCCTAGGTTCGAGTCCCGGTCGGTGTAAAAAAATTATTCATGTTTTCACATATGTAATGTGCTTATTTGATAATTTCATGGCCCGAATGAGATTGGGAATTGAATTAAATGCTAAAATGAAGCCACGAGTGAGGTTGGGGAATCTGTAATATGAACATAGTGGCATTCAGTTAGAATGCGTTCATTAATAGTATAGCAGATATAAGCTATAAGGTTGGATTCCTTTTAACCTTCTGTGGTGTAGTGGTAGCGCCTTGACTTAGTATTCATAAGTCCTAGGTTCGAGTCCCGGTCGGGGTAAAAAATGATTCATGTTTTCACATATGTAATGTGCTTATTTGATAATTTCATGGCCCGAATGAGATTGGGAATTGAATTAAATGCTAAAATGAAGCCAAGAGTGAGGTTGGGGAATCAGTAATATGAACATAGTGGCATTCAGTTAGAATGCGTTCATTAATAAGTATAGCAGATATAAGCTATAAGGTTGGATTCCTTTTAACTTTCTGTGGTGTAGTGGTAGCGCCTTGACTTAGTAATCATAAGTCCTAGGTTCGAGTCCCGGTCGGGGTAAAAAATGATTCATGTTTTCATATATGTAATGTACTTATTTGATAATTTCATGGCCCGAATGAGATTGGGAATTGAATTAAATGCTAAAATGAAGCCATGAGTGAGGTTGGGGAATCTGTAATATGAACATAGTGGCATTCAGTTAGAATGCGTTCATTCCTAAGTATAGCAGATATAAGCTATAAGGTTGGATTCCTTTTAACCTTCTGTGGTGTAGTGGTAGCGCCTTGACTTAGTAATCATAAGTCCTAGGTTCGAGTCCCGGCCGGGGTAAAATATGATTCATGTTTTCACATATGTAATGTGCTTATTTGATAATTTCATGGCCCGAATGAGATTGGGAATTGAATTAAATGCTAAAATGAAGCCACGAGTGAGGTTGGGGAATGTGTAATATGAACATAGTGGCATTCAGTTAGGATGCGTTCATTCCTAAGTATAGCAGATATAAGCTATAAGGTTGGATTCCTTTTAACCTTCTGTGGTGTAGTGGTAGCGCCTTGACTTAGTAATCATAAGTCCTAGGTTCGAGTCCCGGTCGGGGTAAAATAATTATTCATGTTTTCACATATGTAATGTGCTTATTTGGAAATTTCATGGCCCGATTGAGATTGGGAATTGAATTAAATGCTAAAATGAAGCCACGAGTGAGGTTGGGGAATCTGTAATATGAACATAGTGGCATTCAGTTAGAATGCGTTCATTCCTAAGTATAGCAGATATAAGCTATAAGGTTGGATTCCTTTTAACCTTCTGTGGTGTAGTGGTAGCGCCTTGACTTAGTAATCATAAGTCCTAGGTTCGAGTCCCGGTCGGGGTAAAATAATTATTCATGTTTTCACATATGTAATGTGCTTATTTGGAAATTTCATGGCCCGATTGAGATTGGGAATTGAATTAAATGCTAAAATGAAGCCACGAGTGAGGTTGGGGAATCTGTAATATGAACATAGTGGCATTCAGTTAGAATGCGTTCATTCCTAAGTATAGCAGATATAAGCTATAAGGTTGGATTCCTTTTAACCTTCTGTGGTGTAGTGGTAGCGCCTTGACTTAGTAATCATAAGTCCTAGGTTCGAGTCCCGGTCGGGGTAAAATAATTATTCATATATATATATATATATATATATATATATATATATATATATATATATATATATATATATATATATATATAATATATATATATATATATATATATATATATATATATATATATATATATATATATATATATATATATATATATATATATATATATATATATATATATGTATATATGTATATATATATATATATATATATATATATATATATATATATATATATATATATATATATATATATATATATATATATATATATATATATATATATATATATATATATATATATATATATATATATATATATATATATATAAGCACATTACATATGTGAAAACATGAATCATTTTTTACCCCGACCGGGACTCGAACCTAGGACTTATGATTACTAAGTCAAAGCGCTACCACTACACCACAGAAGGTTAAAAGGAATCCAACCTTATAGCTTATATCTGCTATACTTAGGAATGAACGCATTCTAACTGAATGCCAATATCTTCATATTACAGATTCCCCAACCTCACTCGTGGCTTAATTTTAGCATTTAATTCAATTCCCAATCTCATTTGGGCCATGAAATTATCAAATAAGCACATTACATATGTGAAAACATGGATCATTTTTTACCCCGACCGGGACTCGAACCTAGGACTTATGATTACTAAGTCAAGGCGCTACCACTACACCACAGAAGGTTAAAAGGAATCCAACCTTATAGCTTATATCTGCTATACTTAGGAATGAACGCATTCTAACTGAATGCCACTATGTTCATATTACAGATTCCCCCAACCTCGCTCGTGGCTTCATTTTAGCATTTACTTCAATTCCCATTCTCATTCGGCCATGAAATTATCAAATAAGCACATTACATATGTGAAAACATTAATCATTTTTACCCCGACCGGGACTCGAACCTAGGACTTATGATTACTAAGTCAAGGCGCTACCACTACACCACAGAAGGTTAAAAGGAATCCAACCTTATAGCTTATATCTGCTATTCTTAGGAATGAACGCATTCTAACTGAATGCCACTATCTTCATATTACAGATTCCCCAACCTCACTCGTGGCTTCATTTTAGCATTTAATTAAATTCCCATTCTCATTCGGGCCATGAAATTATCAAATAAGCACATTACATATGTGAAAACATGAATCATTTTTTACCCCGACCGGGACTCGAACCTAGGACTTATG
This sequence comes from Halocaridina rubra, assembly GCA_037179515.1. Classification (NCBI taxonomy): domain Eukaryota; kingdom Metazoa; phylum Arthropoda; class Malacostraca; order Decapoda; family Atyidae; genus Halocaridina; species Halocaridina rubra. Next base: position 46,842 of record JAXCGZ010017457.1, on the reverse strand, counting down.
ATTACTAAGTCAAGGCGCTACCACTACACCACAGAAGGTTAAAAGGAATCCAACCTTATAGCTTATATCTGCTATACTTAGGAATGAACGCATTCTAACTGAATGCCACTATCTTCATATTACAGATTCCCCAACCTCACTCGTGGCTTCATTTTAGCATTTAATTCAATTCCCAATCTCATTCGGGCCATGAAATTATCAAATAAGCACATTACATATGTGAAAACATGAATCATTTTTTACCCCGACCGGGACTCGAACCTAGGACTTATGATTACTAAGTCAAGGCGCTACCACTACACCACAGAAGGTTAAAAGGAATCCAACCTTATAGCTTATATCTGCTATACTTAGGAATGAATGCATTCTAACTGAATGCCACTATCTTCATATTACAGATTCCCCAACCTCACTCGTGGCTCCATTTTAGCATTTAATTCAATTCCCAATCTCATTCGGGCCATGAAATTATCAAATAAGCACATTACATATGTGAAAACATGAATCATATTTTACCCCGACTGGGACTCGAACCTAGGACTTATGATTACTAAGTCAAGGCGCTACCACTACACCACAGAAGGTTAAAAGGAATCCAACCTTATAGCTTATATCTGCTATACTTAGGAATGAACGCATTCTAACTGAATGCCACTATCTTCATATTACAGATTCCCCAACCTCACTCGTGGCTTCATTTTAGCATTTAATTCAATTCCCAATCTCATTCGGGCCATGAAATTATCAAATAAGCACAATACATATGTGAAAACATGAATCATTTTTTACCCCGACCTGGACTCGAACCTAGGACTTATGATTACTAAGTCAAGGCGCTACCACTACACCACAGAAGGTTAAAAGGAATCCAACCTTATAGCTTATATCTGCTATACTTAGGAATGAACGCATTCTAACTGAATGCCACTATCTTCATATTACAGATTCCCCAACCTCACTCGTGGTTTCATTATAGCATTTAATTCAATTCCCAATCTCATTCGGGCCATGAAATTATCAAATAAGCACATTACATATGTAAAAACATGAATCATTTTTAACCCCGAAAGGGACTCGAACCTAGGACTTATGATTACTAAGTCAAGGCGCTACCACTACACCACAGAAGGTTAAAAGGAATCCAACCTTATAGCTTATATCTGCTATACTTAGGAATGAACGCATTCTAACTGAATGCCACTATCTTCATATTACAGATTCCCCAACCTCACTCGTGGCTTCATTTTAGCATTTAATTCAATTCCCAAATCTCATTCGGGCCATGAAATTATCAAATAAGCACATTACATATGTGAAAACATGAATCATTTTTTACCCCGACCGGGGTAATGATTCATGTTTTCACATATGTAATGTGCTTATTTGATCATTTCATGGCCCGAATGAGATTGGGAATTGAATTAAATGCTAAAATGAAGCCACGAGTGAGGTTGGGGAATCTGTAATATGAACATAGTGGCATTCAGTTAGAATGCATTCATTCCTAAGTATAGCAGATATAAGCTATAAGGTTGGATTCCTTTTAACCTTCTGTGGTGTAGTGGTAGCACCTTGACTTAGTAATCATAAGTCCTAGGTTCGAGTCCCGGTCGGGGTAAAAAATGATTCATGTTTTCACATATGTAATGTGCTTATTTGATAATTTCATGGCCCGAATGAGATTGGGAATTGAATTAAATGCTAAAATGAAGCCAAGAGTGAGGTTGGGGAATCTGTAATATGAACATAGTGGCATTCAGTTAGAATGCGTTCATTAATAAGTATAGCAGATATAAGTTATAAGGTTGGATTCCTTTTGACCTTCTGTGGTGTAGTGGTAGC
>JAXCGZ010017457.1:25000-40000 GCA_037179515.1 Halocaridina rubra | reverse complement strand
TCCCTAATCCTATTAATCAGTATCATACCATACACTTTTCCTACCACACTCAACAAACTTATGCCCCTAAAATTACTGCATTCATGCACATCTCCCTTACCTTTGTATAGGCGCACTATATAAGCAATCACCCATTCCACTGGCACCATTGAACACATAAAGCATATATTAAACACTCTCACTAACGATTCCAATGCAGTCACATCCCCTTCTTTGAACATCTCCGCTCTCACACCATCCATTCCAGGTGCTTTAGTAAGACTATTACAAAGTATACTCTTCCTCAATCGCTCTTAACGCACTCATATAGCATCTCTCTGTCTTCAGTGTGTAGCACCAAATTTGAATAAATGAATGGACTGATGATGCTGGTCCAAACCTGCAGAAATTTAATGGCTGATTAGGAATTGCTCATATATCATTACCTACATCTCCAGTGGTGTAGTAAGAAAATGTGCTCAAATTAATTATTTTGATTGCTGATTTTTTGCTACCAGCTTTTTCGTTTTGTCCACAGCTTTTTGTGATTCTGCTTTCCAGAACATGCAAATGGAATGACAAATATGTCAAGTATGACTTCACTGCACTCCTGAACGATGGTGGAGGACCATACTGGGCACAATGCATGACCTGCCATTTCATTATTTGCAACTCTAATTTGAAGCCTTCTAGACTCCAAGAATACCAGACGAAGCATCCAGCTGTAGAACATGAATACACTCTCGAGACTCTATAGGTTAAAAGGGCTAGATATTACCAGAAAGGTACTCTGCCTAGACTGGATTCAAGCCAAGACAGAAACCACTTCAGCAAGCTTCCTATGAAGTGACATATCAGTGCAGTATGGAGAAGGCTTTGCCTTTGGCTCAAAAAATCCAGCTTTAGCCATTCATCATTCGAATGGTAGAACTGATCCATGGAACAGAGACTGCCAAGATGAAGATGAATGTGCCTATGTCCAATGATGTCATTGCAGGGAGAGCTGCATATATGAGGTGCAACCTCTTAGACCAGATTGTTCAGAAAGTTAAGGACAATCAGATTTGCATTAGTCTGCAGTTGGATGAAACGAGCTTGATGCTTCCAGCATGACTCAGCCGAGTGTGTATACCCTGTACATCAAGGATGGTGAAAGTAAAGATGAATTTCTCTTCCGCGAGACTTTGCAAGCGACGACCGAAAGCAACAGATATATTCCGATTCTTAGACGAGTTCTTTGAGAAGCATCATATCAAGTGGGAGAGGGTAGGGTCGGTCTGCAATGGTGCCCCAGCCATGATAGGAAATAGGTCTGACTTTTCTGCTTTGCTAATGGATAGGGTACCACATATCATTGTGAAGCACCGTGTTTGCCATCGCCATGCTTTGGCTGCAAAGAGCTGCCCGCCTCACCTTCAAGAAGTTCTGCCTATCTGTGTTCAAGTTGTGAGTTTCATCCGGGGTCGTCCTTTTAAAAACAGTGTTCAAGTTATACTTTGTGAGGAGTTGGGAAGTGAACAGTCAATTGCATCTCTTCTACGGAGATGTAGAGTGGCTCTCTCGTAGGGTAATATTGACCCATATTGCAGAGTTCAGTGATGAGATTGCAATATTTCTCCGAGAGTATCAGAGTAGCTTCACTGAAAAGTTAGAGGACGAAACATTCATCCTTTCTCTCTCCTATCTGGCAGATATTTTCAGCCATTTGAATTGCCTCAACTTGTCCATGCAAGGCATGTATGCTAGTAATAGTGGTTTGGACAGAAAATGTAGAAGTCTTCAATAGGAGATCTCTCACTCTGGAAGCGTCGAATCCAGGGAGGGAGTGTGAGAAGCTATCTTATCCTTGAAGAGAAATTGGGGGATAAGAAAATCAGCCCCATTCTTAGCAGAAAATATTGTTGCTCACCTTTCGAGCCTTGAGACCACCATGGTAAAGTACTTTACCAAGGATCATACATTTCCAGAATAGATTCAGCAGCCCTTCCTGTCAGACATGAGTGATGCTGACAGCCTTAAGGAGGAACTTATTGATCTGTCTGACAAAATTATGTACATTACCGCTGTCTGGTTTTTGGTGTGATCAGTTGGTAGCGTACCCTGGACTGGCGAGGGCAACAGCTGGAACTGAGTATTCCATTTCCAACACACTTGCCTGTGTGAGAAGGCATTCTCCACCATGTCCTGATCAAAACAACTGTAGGTATCGCCTTCAAGGGGATAAGAGGTGGCTCTGGTCAACACGAAACTTCGATTTCAGGAACTAGTAACACAAAAGCAACTACAAAAATGTGTATTGAAGAGTGTTTCCTGTGTATGTTTGCTTGAGTGTGCCACATGTTCTTTGCTTTTCTTCGAGTTTTCTTATTGTTTTTGTCAACAGTATTGGTATCCTTACTGTTTTGAATTTTGGAGAATGAACATAATCAATTAATAAAACAGTACTGCACATCAGTTTACTTTATCCTTGTAGTAACCAGATGATAGCCAGAGTTAGGGGGCGCTGGCTTGCCTAGAGCTGTCTGCAGGGGTGCTGAACTGCCCAGATCTGAGAATAGTGAGGTGCTAAGGTCGAAAAAGGTCAAGAAACACTGATCTAAATGGTCAATTTATATGCAGTCTATGCAGGCTACAACGTAGTGCACTATGGGGGTTTATTGTATAGAAAACTTATGTTTATAGGGATATGTTCAAGTTGCAGCCTGAGGAGTATTCTTTGGTTTATAAAGATAAGAATCACCATAATTTCTGTCAAGCCTTGATTTGGGTGAGAAAGGCGAGTGGTACGTGTGTTCCATTATTCCAGTATATTACCCAGAAACTATACTTGTCTAATATTCGTACCATTTACACAAAGAGCAAAGTTGTCTTTGTAATGACTCCCTTCAGTTATAAATATTGAGTAAAATTCTGCTTGAGAAGCATTCCTTCATCATATATAGAAATTTCCATTTTCTCCTGTGGTATAATTCAACTGCAACGTATTGGTGGATATTTTCTTAGTATTATTGTGCCATTTTTATGTAACAGGACTCAAAGGGAATTATCTATTAGTAAATGAGATCAAAGTTAATTGTACCTGACAAGGATTTAATAGTTCTTTACAAAACTAATGACAGGATAATCTCCCATGGGATTGCTACCACATCACATCCATTAAAGTATTTGAACTTTCACGTTGTGCTAATGCATAAATATACACATCCATGTGCATTTGTAGGATACAAGCCAAAATACATATTTATTTGCAAATGTCCATGAAGAAATATACACTATATCCCTACCTAAGATTTTGAATTAGTATTGACACTGAAATTCAATTTTCATATGAAATCATTTTGATAAGTTACACAGACACGCAGACACACACACACACACACACATACACACGCACACACACAAATGCACACACACGGTGGGCATTAGAACAGAGGTTACCAGTAACTCTCGAATTTTTCTTGTGTTTTTAAGTGAACCAGCATAAGTAAGAAAAAATTCAACCAAAGTTGTGATAAAAGAGAGTAGGAAAATTTCGCTTAGTAAGACGGACACTTCTAAAAATTTAAAGACATGTAATTTAGCAGAAATCTGAAGAGGGGAAAGAAGACGTAGTCCAAAAGGAAAGCATTAGAAGAAGTGCCAGCATCGCCTGTTATCGCATTACGTAATTTTTTGTGTTAATCGGGGGGGAGCTAGTATAGCCTGTGCTTAGCCTTATCCTGTGGTTCGATGTCTTGTTAAATATAAATGTCCTTCCCCAAACGGTTAGTTTAGTTATCAAAACATGATACAAAAAAAATACAAAAAAATATTTGCTGAGATGAGATGCCAAGTAGCTCATTGTCGTTTTTTTTTCTCTCTCTCTTTTTTCCCTTTATTAAAATTTCCTAAAATAGAGTTGGCTTTTTATTTTTCACTTGTAATCAGTTTCTAACTACTATCTTGGTTAAAAGTTTACTACTCTTTTTCTTTTGAAATGATCGGTTTAGCATATAAGAATAAATGATAACAAAAACAAGTGTTCAATGCATCAAGTGTTTTTCCTCAGTAGTATTTTAAAGCTTTTCTTCATTATTATCAAAGTAAACCTTTAAGTTAGTGTTTGTGTTTTCAGGAAAATGATTCACTGAGATGATTAACTAAATTAACTAAAATAATACTCATAAGAAGGTGAAGCAATTCTTCTTGAGGTTAAATAAAAACTATTTTTCTTGTGTACATTCTGTGAAACTCAAATTCCAAGACGAAACTATCTTTGTCTCTAACCCCCCCCCCCTTTCCAATGGTTGATTTGCAAGTGGTAGAGTATCCCAGGTGGTTTTGGGAGGAAGAGTAGTTCTTAGGAATCTGAAACAAAAACTCAATGACCTTTTGACTCTCATGTCAAACCTGGATGATAAAATTCAGAATATGGAGAGAGAAATGAAAGAAAGCTTTGAAAATACGCTAGAAGTAATTGAAACACTGAGAGAAATTATAGAAAATTTTTAGGTGACTAACAAGGCACAAGGTGAAAAGAGAAAACAACAAGAAAAGCGAATAAAAAAATGAAGATCAGGATGTCTAAGCAAGAAGATTGCAACAAGCAGCTGAGTGACAGACTAAAGAAATTAATTGCTAGCTCATTTGCTCTCTTCTGAGAGAGACGAGATTGCAGATTTGGAATCTCCAGATAAAGGAAAATATTGAACAGATTAGATGTGATTTATAGGAGCTAAATGTGGAACATGAGGGTATTTCAAGATCCTTGGCAGATGCAGTGAACAAAAATGTGGCAGTAAAAGAGGCACTGAAATGTGTAAATCCTGTTGACTATAAAGGGCACTAAGGGAAAATATGAAAGATGTTGTGATTGAAAGGGCTGATACACTGACCAAACAGGCATTTGTTAAAGAGAAGTCAGTGATAATCTCAGGCATAAGTGAATCCCAGGAATCAACATGGCCATGGAGGTTTGGGTTTTAGACATTATATGGAAGCTTGAAAAAGTATTTGGTCCAGAGAATATTGTGAGAATTTACCCAATAGATAAATATTTTAGATAGGAACAAGCAAGAATAATGAAAGCAACCTTTGAGAGAGGAGACTCTTGTAGAGAATTAGTGATGAGATCAAAAAACCTAACAGACCTTCAAGAATTTAGAACAGTGTTCATTAGACCACACTGAATACAGGAAGAGATGGAAAGGTTCAAAATCTTGCTGCAACAAGCTGAAAGTTTAAATGAGGGAGGAAATGAAGAAAATGTGGAAAATCTTTGCTTCAGAGTTCTTTCATCCAAAGGGACGATAATGAAGATAATGCTAAGTGATCAGGGGATGCAGCCTCATTAAGACTGCTGTACACAAATGCTGATGGGGTAGCCTTATAGAGTAGGATTCACAACAGTAAGGCACATATAGTTGCGGTTAAATAGTCCAATTTAAGTGAGGACGTAAACGGTGTCACAGTTTTTCCTAAGAGTTAAGAATTTTAAGGGCTGAGAAATCTGAGAGGACTCGTGGAGGAGTTGCATTACACATAAGTGAAAGGTTTCAGGTTGCTAAAATAAAGTTTGCTATAGAAAGTGAGTTCAATAAATTTTTTGTTGCTCACATAACTTTTGGATCAGAAAGCATTATAATTGTTGATGTATATAGCCCACCAAGGAATCAGCAAAGGTTAAAGTTTTGTAAGGAAGTTATATAGGTAAAATGGAAGTTATTGACTCCGTTGTTAACATTGCACAGGAGAGAAAGTGAAGAATCCTGATTATGTGAGATTTTAATCATAGAGAGATAGACTGGACTAAGCTTGACCCGCACTGTGAGGAGGATTCATAGTTAGTGTACATGGAAGTTTCCTACACTAACATGTACTGGAACCAACGCTGGGCCAGGGGTGGGGATGAGGCATCACTGCTTGATCTAGTATTCACAGATAATGTGTTGGATATCGACAAAGTTGAGTATGACCCACCAAATGCAAAAAGGGACCAATGGGTGCTATTGATTGAGTATATTACCGAAGATATTCTGCCTGAAAGTAGGGGCACTTAGAAGGACATGCCGAGGTACAATCCGACAGGAGATTACATCAAAATTAATTATCTTGTTGTAGTTATTGACTGGATGACCTTATTCAACAACAAATCTGTGTAAGAGATGAACGAAATATTTTTTTGTGGAATATGGGAAGATAGGTACCTGTTGCATACAATTCACCAAAATAGGAGTTATTCATGCCAAAGAAAAATGGTTCAATAATGAGGGTATGAGACTCAAGGAGAGGAGAGACAAATGCTGGAATAAGCATAAGAGGAGAAAAAATATAAATGCCCTGAACACTTACAAAAGAGCAATAAATTATTACCTAAGTAAAAGAAGAGAAACAGAGTGAGATTATGAAAGGGATATTACCAGGATGTCTAAAGAAAATCCCAAAATTTTCAACAGCATTATTAAGGTGAACTGAAGGTTAAAGAACAGTTTTTAAAGTTAAGGAGGGCAGATGTGAGCATCACTGGGACTGATGAAGAAATCTGCCAAGAATTAAACAGGGAGTTTCAGTTAGAATTTAAAATAGAAAATACTCCACCTCCTCAGATTGCAGAGATAAGAGATCATGGGCCAGTTTTAGACACATCATCTTTTCAGTTACAGAGGTATGCAGAGCACTGATGGAATAGATGCATTTTTGTACTGTTGTCATCAGTTCCCTCTCCACTCCCATCTGCCTCAACACATCCTCATTAGTTTTTCTTGCTGGCTAGTACAGTGGTAACGCGCTGGCTTCGCATTCATGAGGTCGAAAGATCGGTTCCCGTCCAAGACCGAGAGTTTAAGCTGTTTACTGGCAGGAACTGCTGTGGGTGGACACCACAGTGGGGGGTTGGGGCTTACCCTGGCTGACGAATACCCATTGTATTGAAATGGAAATAAAGTAAAGTATTATTATTATATCTACATTACAGCTTCTAACTTTTGCATTTTCATATTCACTGTGTGGGTTTTAATACCAGTGGGCAAGTTTGTTTTTATCAGTTCTTTTATGAGTATGACACTGGGACAGGAAAGAAAACTTCATTCATCAAGCCCCGGCAGCAGGGAAAAAAATAGACGAAGAAAGAGTAGAAGGCTAAGGGCATAGTAGAAATAAGGGAACGATACACAACTGGAAAGAGACAGGCTGAAAGAATAGTCGAAGTATTGAGGACCTAGAGATATGGCAAAATTAGGGCCTGAGATATCTATATATCCACTTTTTAAAGAAGATAGGTTATAAGAATTACGAAAAACAAAAGGAGGAGGAAAGTTCCAGAGTCTCGAGGCTAATACTAAAAATGGGTTGCTGCACCGACCAATCCATGAGCTACAAATCTCCACATAGTACTTGTGAGACGAGGCCTCATAACACTCTCCAAGCGGCCTCGGTAATGGGGAGGGATGCAACTCACTAACTCATCAGAGCAGCAATGTAAGTAATAACAATAGAAAAGAGAAAGGTATGATGCCTTACTGCGAAGAGAAAAAGAATCCAGATTAAGATTAAAAGAAAAGTCATTGATGAGCCTGACTGCCTTACATTCAACCCTATCATTTAGATATATATAAGAAGAAACACCTCAAATGTGCGAGCACAAATCTAAGTAGAGATGGATAAGACTCTTATAGATTTTAAGTAACTAAAATGAGGAAAGGCAATGACGAAAACCAATTAGAACCCCCAATTTCTTGAAAGATCACTTAGAAATTTGGATTTATGTGACTCCTCCAAGACAAATTAGAGGCTATCTGGTTCCCTAATATATTAACCCTTTTGTGCACCATAAGATTCAAGTTTTCTTTTCTATGCTCATTTGTGAATTCCTGTCTCTGGCTGGCAGTATTTTAGCACACCAAGATATTTTGGTTCTCAGCTATTTTCCAACCCCAAATCTACATTCATCATTATAAATAGAGTATCAATGACTTCGTTATTTGCTGTAGTTTTTCATGAATCAATAAAAAAAAGAGAAACAATAATTCATAGGACCATTTATGGACATGGAAAATAAAGTGCGCATAAAGAGATGTGCAGTCTAAGTGATGAGTGAGGGAGACGGAAACTGCCTTTGTTTTATGTCTCTCCCTTAAAGCCACGTCAGAGTAGAGGTTTGCTGATTAGTTCATTTGGTAGAGAGTGATGAAATTTAAGCTCAACCAAAAAATGACCTCATTGACGTCTATTTTAGAATAATAGTTTTGTTTAAATGAAAGCTAATGGTATCACAGTGCACTTAGACCCTAAAAACTATACACGCCATTAGCGTCACCAAGCAGGAAAGGGTTAATAGAATTAAAAAAACAAATTTCGTTAGTTATAAAGAAAATAGGAATATCTGGAGGACAAGAAGATAAAGAGATATAGAGAAATTGTGTCTGGGAGACATTAAATTTAATGAAATTTTGGGTGCCCCATTCTGATACCCTCTGCAAATTAGAACTCAGAATAGAAAAAAGAATGATACGAGACTGATTACAAGTATCAGATGAAGACTGTGACGAAAACCCGGAGGAAAAATGAAGGATGGAGTTTTCAGCAAAGGCGTGGAGAAGAGAGGAGGATAGGGAATGAGAAAGATCATTGATGAAGAGAAGGAACAGAATAGGTGAAAGAACAACCCTTTGAAACAACAGTGGTAACAGGGCATGGGCTAGATGTTGCACCATCAACAACCACATATACAAAACACTAAGAAAGAAAACTGGAAATCAAAGAACAGATAGTAAGAGGAAAGCCATAAGAAAGGAGTTTGGCCTAAAGAGCCTTGTGTCAGACTGTCAAAATCCTTAGAGATATCAAAGGCAATGACGAAGGATTCCCCATAGCTCTTCAGAGAGGAAGATAGGACAGGAGGTCACCAGTGGATCTTGCCTTGTGGAAGCCGTACTGGTGGTCAGAAATAAGTGAGTTAGATACAAGACGTTTCAAAAAGTGAGCATTGAGCAAAGTTTCGAAGACTTTAGCAATAACTCAGGTTAGGACAATAGGTCGGTAGCTTGAAGAAATAGAGCAGTCACCCTTCTTATGAACCGGTTGCACTAGAGCATGCTTCCAAGATGAAGGATAGATACTGGTTGACAGAATGAGGCTAAAGTGACTTCAAAGCACAGGAGCCAGTTCATCTGCAAAACTTCTTAAGGAACCTTGCAAGAATACCATCATGACCAGATGCCTTGTTCGTGTTTAGCGAGCGAAGACCCTTCAGAGCTTTTTGTGAAGAAAGGAAAAGGGAGGGCATAGGGTTGAATATGGGTAAAGAATGAGGGACAGATGCGCTAGAATCGTTTACGGAAAAGTTGGCAGAAAAATGAGAGCCAAAGTGTACTAGGAATGAATGTATTCTCTCTGAATGTCACTCTGTTCATATTACAGTTTTCCCCAACCTCAGTCATGGCTTCATTTTCTCATTTAAAGTGTAACCAAACCCCAACCAGAAAAATATTAACAGAAAAAAACTATTTGGTCTTTCGACTTGAAACTTTCAGGACATATTTAAAACAAGATTATGTACCTCATGGGACAATAAACTGTATATTGAAATGTGACGTCATTACGTCACAACTTTATTACGTCATGGGGGCCAGATTATTTGTACTAGAGACACGAAAGTTACCATGTACATAGTCCAATATAATGGAAAGCTCGTGTAATAATCGGTTTTTCTTTATTGTACATATGTCAGGAAATATAGCAATCCTAAGATGGACGTTGCGAGTGACGTTACGTCGATCATCGGTTTTCCTTCATTTTCCCCCATGACAAGGCATATTTTCACTTTTTTAAAAGAAAAAGAAATTACAGCACGAAGCTACTGTCATTACTAATAACCATGCCAAGTCTGAAGTAAATACAATACGCAATAGATTTGTTATGAATATTTAAAGGCAAAAAATATGTTTCGTTGTTATTGACGTTTAAAGTTTTGAGATTACTGTATCTTACTTACTTTTCTCGTGAACTGTGTCATTTTCATGGATAATACTTATTAACATATAGTGATACTGTAGACAACTAATAAAAAAATTATCTAATTATTTACTTCTAATCGTGTCTACCCACGTACCATGAGGTCACATCGAGGTCACCACTGTAATTTTGCTTCCCGCACCGTTACCAACAAAATGTCTCACTGCTGGGGTGTCCATAGAATATCAAATCACTGAAAGGGTGCCTTCTCTTTCCTCAGTGATATTCCTCACCAAACTCCACTTTTCCTCTAAGGTAGTGGCGCCATCCCAGGACCATATGTTTCACCCTCTGCACGGCTGTAGGCTTCTTTCTGATGATATTTTTCTTATTTTACACTTCCTTGTCTCTTCTTGCACCTCTGATTTCCTTTTTGACATCCACAGTCTAGTCTTGTCTGTGTCCCTAGTGACTTTCTGGCTGTGCAACCCGGTGATACCCTCAATTCCTTCAACTACTTCGCATCCATGATTGAACTGGATCACAGCACGGTACACACCATATATCATGCGTTGTAGTGAAAACCATTTTATTTTGGAAGTTGATGCCATATGCCTTGGTGGAGACATTCACTGGTGTTTTGTGTGTTTCCTTTGCATTTTTCCAAAAGCTGTGTACTTGCTAGTCTCAAGTACACTGGCATAATCTGGGCCACCACCTTCTCCTTCAGTAAAGTTTTCATTTTTTCTTGTGGGATGGAATCAGTTGGTTGTTTGCAACAGCTCTCTTGTAAAAACACCAGGAGTTAGGACTGTCTGGACACTGGCTGTGCTGTGGCTTACTGTCTGTACTCTGACAGTGCCTAAAAGTTGCGTAAATGGCCCACTTCATATTCTCAACAGTAGACTCTTCTTTGATGGACTTGCCAAAGTAATGGGTCAGCCGCAACAACTTATCTTTGGTTAGTGTTCCTTCTCCCTTGCCCCCAAGCTTCAAAGTTTTTGTGGCATTGAGCAGAGCTGATTCCAGGCGCTTCGACACATGGTTCACACATACAATTTTTTCAATGTTTAGTCCATCATAAGGGTCCAGTTCCCGGATAGCTGAATAACCCCTGGAATCCCCATCTGACACAACTTGTCATAATGGAATTTACATTTCTGCACTGATCGTCCCCACAAGACTTTCCAGCCCTCCGTTTCCATGGCTGGAGAGCTGCCTTTAAAGTTCTTGGTACACACATTATCAGGAACTGGGTGCACGGTCAGTACCATCACAAGTCTTACACCACTTACTAAGCAGCTCAAAATCCATGCAAAGGCCAGTGGTAGCTTCAATGACAGACACAAATCCATATATAGCACTAAATCCAAGCTTGGACCACAATTCATCACATGAGACTTTTATATCTCTCACATCCTGGTCATTACCACCCCTCTTTTCCCATATTTCATGTAAATGCACTCGTGTTTTTTCCATCATCGTTCAAACTTTTCAATTCCTACCTCCTCAATTTCCTTTGCTATTTTGTAATAACTGGTATCAGACAGAGGGTGCATGTTCAAGCCTACAAACAAATCTTTAGCCCAATCATATCCTCCACTGCTCAGGGTGCTTTTCACAAAGCGGTTGTGAACATCATACCTAGTGTCCATCCCACCACTCGATGTGCACATTTTATGATCCACTTTACAGTCACCACACACTGCAATGAAACTGTTTGCCATACCATCTACTTTTGCTTCCTTCACCTTCATTTTCTTTCCTCTCTTGCATCGTGCAATGGACCTTACCCACTGTAACATGTTGTTTTTATCAACTAACATAAACTCAGGTGCATCACAGTTGCTATTCACTAAGTTCATTTCCTCAGTGAGTGAAAGCTTTCTCATCGATGCTCTTTGTTTTTCAGTACTGGGGGAGGGTGTGGGAGTGGGAGTAGAGAGGGAAGGTGTGGGAGTAATGGAGGAGGCGACGACAGTATGGTCAAGGTTGTCATGCTCTTTCCTCCTTTTCTCCCACATTTTCTTCAGTTTCTGCCTCCCAGTTAGTTTCTTCTTGGCTTTTGCCCCCTTACCAGTGTTGGGAGCCATGGTGGAAAGCCAAAAAAACTGTCAAAATCACCGGCAAAACAGAGCAACGCAGCTCAAAAACTTTCCCGCCACTCACAAAGAAATGCTACCGCCATTACTGTGAAGAGACACATGACTGAGGACACCTCGCTTACCCCCCCACCCTCTCTCGTCTCTCTGTAACAAAAGCAGGACATGCCAGCATGGCTAAGACGAGCAAATAAGAGCCGTATTCTTAGCGCACACATGGTCTGTTCCGGCACACCCCTCGTTAAAGGGATACATCACTGTCCCTTTAAACAAGTGCTAGGCATCAAGCAACATTACTACCGCCATCTTTGTGATCTCGAATGGTTATAGAATTGAAATCTCGGTGTTTTGAAAATTCGATTTTTTGAAGGTATTTCAGTGGGGGTGTTTTAACCCTTAACTAGAGATTCGATCTTGGGTAAAGGGTATGCACCAAGGTAAGTATGCAAATTTGCAGTATTGGAGTAATCTACACACATACATTTCTTACAGCGATCAAGTTCATATTTCACAACTACTACCTGAGCTCGCTCAATATATACATTCTGCTAACAAATGCTCAACTTCTTCAGCTATAAACTGCTGATCAATAGCACTGTATTCGCGAGATTTAAACGCAATTGGTTTAACATTTGCCTTCATATTAACAAATAGACATGGTTTGGAGAGATTTGCTACATCCAAGTTACAAATATTGGCCTCTGGGTCATTAATGCATAGCTCAGGTTTTGGCCCACTATGCAGGATAGTAACAGCAGCATGCTGTTTTTGGAAATCCAAGCCCAAGATGATATCACCACACAGATCTTCTATTGCCTCTAAGCGAGTTCTCTTATAATGCTTGTCATTTGTAATTATATCTGCTGGACAGACACCTCTGACTGGAGCACGTTTAGATGCCATTGCTAAGGTGATACTTTGGGAACTCGACTTGATATGCAACTTCAGGCTCAATGCTATTTTGTAATCTATAAAGTTATCTGAAATGGCTGAGTCAATCAATGCTGTTGCATTATAGTTATTAATCAAAACAGGAAGTGTAGAAATTGCTATGCAGTCAGGTGCAGCAGCAGAAATTGCACACAACTCTCCATGGCCAGTTGCAGCCACAATTTTCACCTTATGCTTTGACTGACATACCTTAGCCCATTGACGTGTCTTGCCACAGGATGTACACTCACTACTTCGAGCAAGACATTTAGAATGAAGAAATAGAATTCCCCCACAAAACTGATTTTGTAAGTGAAGGGCCAACAGTGTTGTTTACAAAGCGGCATTTGTCAGATTTCATTGCTGGCAAAACATCAGCAGGTAAGGCAGCAACAACTTGGGTGGCTGCTGCTTGAGCATACTGTTCAGAATTATGCTGAGCAAGCTCAAGTACCCTTGCAGTCTCATAGGCCTGGCTCAATCTTAGTTCCTGGTTTTCAAGTAACCGCTGACGTATCGTGCCAGATTGGAGACAATTTATGAAGGCATCTCGAACCAGGTCCTCACAGTACTGCTCAGCAGCAACAGCTGTAAATTGACAGTTCTTTCTCAGTTTATGTAGTTGTTGTGAAAATTTTTCGATGTTCTCCGTCTGCTTTTGTCGTCTTTGATCAACAGATGACGTGCAAAAATAACATTTTTCTTTTTTATAAATAGTTTTTCCAGGACTCCAACAGCTGCATCAAAAGTTACACAATCAGCAATAAGTTCGTACGTGGAAGCAGAAACAAATTTCGTTTGACAACGCAGTTTGTTAGGTGCATTGGCTCCACACTCCTCAATGAAGTTGACAAAAAAGTTTTTTCCGGTGCTTGTATTCCTTCTCAGCATCTGGTGCACTAGGATCAATGTTGAGCTTATCTGGACTCAGGAGATGATCCATTATCATTGTTGTAGAATAAATTCTTGTAAATGAAACAGTTTCTCACCATAAAGCAAATGCTTTATTCCACAACAAAGTAACACCATAATTAACAAACTGCAAGAAGTAGAAATAACAATTAACTTAACGTTTAATAGTAACATACAAAACATAATAATACAGCATATATAATATACAACAATTCTTTTTTGATGTCGGCTACCCCCCAATAAAAAGGGGACACAGCCAAGGTAGGTAGAATAGAAACTACTCATAAGTATTTCGCTTTTACACAGTTTGGATCAGATCTTACGACACGAATTGCCTTTTCTTAGTAAGGACAAGGAATTTGCTTCTTACGAAAGATTTTTGCTTTAGCAGAATGTGATCAATATCCCTAGTGAATGCCCCTTCTATCCTCAGCCTGTAACAGGTCTCGAAATGACAAACAGACGAATCTACGTCGCCAGCAACACCTCCCAGTCATGGTGGCCGCTGCTTTCATGCACTTATTGTAAAAATATAGAAACATATGAACAGACCAAGTAAGCCTATAGCATAATCCACAAAAGCAAAAGACTGCAATAGTAAATCTTATGATGTTGTTTGAAGTATTTTTGGATCAACACGCAATGAAATTGATTTTTATATTCATCTAGTGTTCGCCCTATGACAAAACATCGAGACACAGTATAATCATCACCAGTGTTGTTTTTGCATTAAATCTTTGTTCTTGAGCCTCGATAATGTGTATGCAGTTTCTACTGATACACCATTCGAGAGGTTAGGAAACTTCATGAGGCTTTCTAGATGCATATGGAAATTCGTCTCTTGAAATGGAACCTCTCGTTATCCCGGTAACACATAATTAATTCTCTCTCTCTCTCTCTCTCTCTCTCTCTCTCTCTCTCTCTCTCTCTCTCTCTCTCTCTCTCTCTCTCTCTCTCTCTCTCTCTCTCTCTCGCTCTCTCTCTCTCTCTTTCTTACGCTATTCCATCTCGGTCAAATAGTAAATAACGCATGGCTGAGGCTATCTCTCTCATCATGATGAAAGTGTTCATTTGTATAACATTTGCATACACGCACAATTAGCTCTTTAAAGGAATAGACTTCATTCCCACGGGACAATAGTTGGTA
>JAXCGZ010017457.1:5000-7500 GCA_037179515.1 Halocaridina rubra | reverse complement strand
GTGTTAGAGGCATCCTATGACTATCCGTTCTGATGAATACATGGGTGGCTGTGTTGAGGTCTCGTGGAATGATTTTTTTTTTTATATTCTGGTATGTTTGTTTCACAGGTGTGTATTTTCCATCTATCTGGCAGAGACGATCGAGATCTTCATGGTTATTGTTGTTTGGGAAAACTCTGCAGGTACCACCAAGGGGTCGCCATATACCATCTCGGCTGAGGATACGTTAAGACCTTCTTTGGGAGTAGTTCAGAGTCCAAGGAGTACCCAAGGTAGTTGATGTGTACAAGAATTGCTTGTGCAGTGGGTGATGAGGGCTGCCTTTTGTGTTCTGTGCATGCGTTCAACCATGCCATTGGCTTCTGGATTGTAGGACGTTGTGTGATGGTTTGTGGAGCCAAGGAGCTGACTGAGAGATTTCCAAAGTTGGGATGTAAATGTGGAACCTCTGTCTGATGTAATATGTTTGGGGATGCCAAATCTTGAGATCCAGGCAGATAGGAAGGCAGAAGCACAGGAGGAGGCAGTGGCCTCTTTCATGGGCACTGCCTCGGGCAATTGGGTTGAGCGGTTCACTATTGTGAATAAGTACTTGTTGTTTTCTGATGGAGGAAGAGTTCCCACAATGTCAACACGGACATGGGAAATACGTCTTTGTGGCTGAGGAAAAGTACCAAATCCAGATTCAGTTTGTCGGTGGATTTTAGAATTTTGACAAGACAAGCAGGAGCGGGACCAAGATTTAGCGTCTTTTGTTATGCCGTGCCATATGATTTTTTTCTTGAGGAGCATAGCAGTTGATCGGCTGGAGGGATGAGAAAGTCCATGAATAAGTTGGAATACATGTCGTCGAAGAGGCTGAGGAATCCAGGGGCGATGTCGTCCTGAACTCACGTCACAAAAGATGGTGGTCTTTTGTTTGTCTATTGGTATATCTTTCCATTGACGAGATGTGAGTGATGTACGACAAGATTGCGTTTCAGGATCTTGTATCTGTAGTTCTGCGAGGTGCCTGTAGTCGAGGCCAAGGCATATAGATGAAATAGTGTTTCTTGAAAGTGCATCAGCGACAGGATTCTTTTTTCCCCGAGACATGTGGCAAAGTACAGTTAAACTCAGATATAGTAGAGAGGTGTCTTTGTTGTCTTGCGGAACATGGATCTGTTCGCTTGCTAAAACGTGGACAAGTGGAAGGTGGTCCGTTTGGATGGTATATAAGACACCTTCGAGAAAATGCTTGAAGTGGGGGACAGCGGAATAAATAGCAAGAAGCTCCCTGTCAAAGGTGGAGTAATGGGTTTCAGCAGGAGTAATCTTTCTACTGAAGAGGGCGAGTGCTTGACAAACTCCATGATTAATCTGTTTGAGAACAGCTCCCACTGCAGTATCGCTGGCATCAGTAGACAAGATGAGAGGTAGACCCGGTGTTGGAAAGTTAAGATGGGCTGCAGCATAAAGAGCATTTTTAGCTGCATTAAAGGCATCTTCTTGGGCAGGGCTCCAGGATAGTGATTTTGGTTTTCCAGCCAGTGCTGTATATAGAGGAGTCATTATTGAAGCAATGTTTGGTAAAAGATTATGGTAATAGTTGACCATTCCTACAAATTCTTGCAAGGTCTTGATAGTAGTAGGCTTAGGGAATATCTGGACAGCGGTTACTTTTCCTTGGAAGGGAAGGACACCCTTGGAGAAGATACAGTGTCCCAGGAACTCTACTTTTTTGACTCCAAATACACACTTATCGTGCCTGACGATGGGAATAGCAGAGCATAGACATTCAATAACTTGGTGGAGGTGTTTGGTGTGGGTGTCATGATTAGGAGAGAAAACTAGGATGTCATCCACATAAGCAACAAAGAAGGGTAGGTCATCCAAAATCCCATCCATCATGCGTTGGAAAGTGGCTCCGGCGTTTCTGAGGCCGAAGCAAGAGAAGTTGAACGTATATGTTCCAAAGGGAGTGGTTATGGCTGTCTTGGGAATGTCTTCGGGATTCATAGGGACTTCATAGCAACCTTTGAGCAAGTCCAGTTTGGAAAATATCTTGGCCCCATGTAGGTATGTCGTGACATCAGCAATGTTAGGAAGAGGGTAATGATCAGGTTCTGTCATCATATTCAATTGCCTGTAGTCGCCGCAGGGTCGTAGTGTGCCGTCCTTTTTTATTACTATGTGCAATGGGGATGCCCATGGGCTGGATGCCTTTTGATATAGACCCATTTCTTCCATTTCCTTGAAGACCTTTTTTGTTGTGGTGAGTTTTTCTAAAGACAGCCGATGAAACTTTAAGAATACTGGAGGACCTGAAGTTCGTATGAAATGGAAAATACCATGACTTGCAGGTGTGTGGGAAGATAGGCAACATTCTGGTTTGAAGACTTCAGTATATGTAGACTGCAGGAAGGAGTAATCATCTTGGGCAAAAGTAATGTGAAGAGCGAGGTCAGCAGGTGCAGTTACAATAGTAATTTAGGATAAGGTTTTTGTGTCCACGAGGCGG
>JAXCGZ010017456.1:42500-64924 GCA_037179515.1 Halocaridina rubra | reverse complement strand
TTCCAAGGGAAAAAAATAAAAAGTTTCTAGGAAAAATTAAAAAGCTGGAGACTATAATCTCGAGCAAGAGAACAATAACAAAAGTTGGATAATACCTTAAAAAGAGTTGAACATTAACGCCTTGTTATTTTCTAAAAGGGATGCTATAGTAATGTGAAATAATTTTTTTTTTCTGCATTTTGTGCCACTATTAGCCCTCATTTGGGTGTCGGCACAGACGGATTTAAGGCTGGATGCCCTTCCTATCACTCTGCCGTAGGTTTAAAAATGAGTTCGTCACCTCCCAAGTCAAGCATTCTATTGCTACGCTATGGTGGTCCCCAGCATGGAATGTTCATATGAGAATTTTGCACATTTTAGAAGATACTTGCAGTGAAAAGCAATATGGCAGTTAAAGAGTGCTTAATCAATATCATGTATCTTTATATTTTCTGATATAAAATAATTCTTTATCTGCTCATATTATTTTCATTTCTTTTATTGCATAAAACGAAAAAGGAAGAAATCAGACAAGGCATTCTATAAAATATGCTATATATATACATAATATAATACATACAATAAAGCCTTTAAGTTTAAAAAAAAAAAAAAAGTTTCAAACTCGCTATTACTCCAGCTTAGTGTTTGCTGATAACTGTGTATCACTCAATATTAATTTGACTTAACATCAGCATACTTTACAACTCTCATCATTAAAAATTTGTTTTCAGACAACAACTCATCACTACTACTGTTTCATGTATATTTTCATCACTCTAGCTTAATTGTACTCATATGCTTCACTACTCTCGCTAGCAAGATTTCTAAACACACTTCATACATTAAATACACTTCGTTAATCATCTATATTTTGATACAAGACTGCTAGACTGTAGCGAGATCCTTGCTACCAATGTATAGAACAGGCAGTGCTCTTTAGCCTAAAATAGTAAAAGAATAAACCTTGCAGACAGTTGCCAATGCCAGGGTATGATCAGTGGAACATGTACTGAAAATATGTATACGTTTCTATGTATATATGATGATCGTGATCCAGATGTCGGGTAACATATGGCTGTAAGTATATAACCAACTCCACTGGCTAGAGAAATATTAAGGAATCCTGCACTATACTAAGCACTGCTGCATTCTGCAAAGCTAATGCTGCAAGTATATTTAATACATGGTATTCCTGAAAAGTGATTCAGCACTGAAACACTGAATTGAATTCTAAATCAAAAATAAAAACTTTTTCGAACCAAAATCATAATATCAGCTTTTTCTATTTCCATTTGATTAATTGATTTCTTTTCATATTGGAAATATATTCGCAACTTGGATATTATATATGGTGGCGGGAACAACATCAAAGAATAGCCCCAACGTATTCCCTGCGTGTCGTAAGAGGCGACTAGAAGTGCTTGGGGCGAGGGGACTGGGAATCCCCCCCTTGTATTAACCTCCCACGAGACATCAAAGAAGAAGGGGAGTAGAGGGGAGAGTAATTCTCCCCAAACTCTAGTTTTGGGGTGTCTAAATGTGCGTGGTTGTAGTACGATAGAGAGCAAAAGATGCGAGATTGGATATATGTTTGGTAGGAGGAGGATGGATGTATTGGCATTGTGTCAGACAAAGATGAAAGGAAAAGGAGAAGTGGCATTTGGTGAGGTGACAGGTAGGGTGTCTGGGGTTGAAAGGGGGGAGAGCAAGAGAGGGTGTGGCATTAATGCTGAGTGAATGGATGGTAAATAAGGTAGTGGAATGGAAAGAAGTGTCATCTAGACTGATGTGGTGAGGGTTAGGATGGGTAAGGAATGTTGGGTTTTTGTTAGTGCGTGTGGGCCAGGATGTGAGAGAAGAGAGGAAGAGCGGGATGAATTCTAGAATGAGTTAACTAGGTGTGTGGATGATCTGAGTAGAAGTAACTATGTAGTTGTGCTGGGTGACTTGAATGCCAGAGTGGGTGATGGAGAGGTAGAAGGTGTTGTAGGAAAGTATGGGGTACCAGGCGGGAATAAGAGTGGCGAGAGACTGTTAGATATGTGTGGAGCAAGAGTTAGTGATAGGTAATAGTTTTTCAAAAGTTAATAAATAAGTATACATGGATGAGAGTGGCAAATGGAAGAGTGAAAGAAAGAACATTGATGGATTATGTGTTGGTAGCAAAGAGAATGCTTGGTAGAGTGAAAGATGTGCATGCATTTAGGGGTGTGGCTGCTGGGATGTCTGATAATTTTTTGGTTGAAGCAAAAGTGGTAGTAGCAAAAGAGTGGGGAAATAGAGTGGGGGATGTAGAAGGGAAGTGAAGGTGGAAGAGTTGAAAAAGCCAGAGAAGAGACAGGAATATCAGGACAGCTTGAAAGCACCATATGACAGGGTGAAAGAAAGAGAAGTTGGGAGTTAGAGGAGGAATGGGGGTTGATGAAAGAAGGTTTTGTGGGACATGCAAGTGATGTGTGTGGAAAGAGGTTTGTTGGAGCTGGCATGAGGAGGGGAAGCGAGTGGTGGAATGAAGGGGTGAAAATGAAGGTGGAAGAGAAAAAGAGGGTTTTGAGGAATGGCTGCAGTGTAACAGTAGGGAGAAGTATAAAAGATATAGATAGATAAATGTGGAAACCAAACGGAAGGTAGAGAAAGAGAAGAGACTGGCAAATGTTAGGTGGGGACAGGATTTTAGTAGGTCATAGGAGGAGAATAAAAAGAAGTTTTGGAAAGAATTGAAAAGAGTAAGGAAGGGTGGATCGAGGATGGAAGAGACAGCGAAAGATGTGAATGGACATATGTTAAGAGGGAACGATGCAAGGAAAAGAGGGGCAGAATATTTTGAGTGCTTGCTGAATGTTGAGGAAGATAGAGAGGCAGCTATAGTGGCAGTGGGGGTGTTCTAGTGCCAGTAATGGAAGATGAAAATAAGAGAGATTACAAGAGACGAGGTGAAAAGGGCATTGTATGAAGTAAAAGCAGGTAAAGCACCTGGAATGGATAGTGTGAGAGCGGAGATGTTGAATGAAGGGGGTATGACTGCATTGGAATGGTTAGTGAGTGTTTAATATATGCTTTATATTCTCAATGGTGCCGGTGGAATGGGTGATTGCTTGTATAGTGCCCCTATACAAAGGTAAGAGAGATGTGTATGAATGCAGTAATTTTAGGGGTATAAGTTTGTTGCGTGTGATAGGAAAAGTGCATGGTAGGATACTGATTAATAGGATTAGGGATAAGACAGAAAATGTGATTGCGGAAGTGCAGAGTGGTTTTAGGAGAGGTAGAGGTTGTATAGATCAGACTTTTATAGTTAGGCAGTTATGTGAGAAATATTTAGCAAAGGGTAATGATGTGTATTTTGCATTTTTGGATTTGGAGAAAGCGTATGATAGAGTTGATAGAGAGGCTATGTGGAATGTTTTGAGGTTATATGGAAGTGATGGTAGACTGTTGCAAGCAGTGAAGAGTTTGTATGAGGGCAGTAGAGCTTGTGTTAGGGTAGGGAATGAAGTGAACAAGTGGATTCCAGTGAGTGTGGGACTGAGACAGGGATGTGTGATGTCACCATGGCTGTTCAATATGTATATTGATGGAGTCGTAAGAGAGGTGAATGAGCGAGTGCATGGTCGAAGTTTGAAAATGGTAGATGGGGATGATAACGAGTGGGAGCTGAATCGGTTGCTGTTTGCAGATGATACTGTGGTGGTGGCAGAGTCAGAGGAGAAGCTGTGTCAGAATTTGGAATGGTGTGTGAGAGAAGGAAGTTGCAAGTGAATGTAGGAAAGAGTACGGTTATGAGGTGTACAAGAAATGAGGATGGTGCTGGATTGAATGTTATGTTGAATGGAGAGACACTTGATGAAGTTGATCAGTTTAAGTATTTAGGCTCGGTTATAGCTGCAAATGGTGGAGTGGATGCAGATAAGTGTCACAGAGTGAATGAAGGATGTAAAGTGTTGGGTACGTTGAAAGGGGTGATGAAGAATAGAAGGTTGGAAATGAATGTTAAGAAAGTTTTGTATGAGAAAGTGGTTGTGCCAACTGTGATGTATGGATCAGAGATTTGGGGTATGAAAGTAAGTGAGAGACAGAAACTAAAAGTGTTTGAGATGAAATGCTGAGGAGTATGATTGGTGTATCTCGGTTGGATAGGGTTAGGAATGATGTGGTGAGAGCAAGAACGAGTGTGAGGAGAGAACTGGCAGCCAGAGTAGATATAAATGTTCTGAGATGGTTTGGCCCTGTGGAGAAGATGGATGATGAAAAACTGCAGAAAAATGTGATGAATGCGAGAGTTGATGGGAGAAATGCTAGAGGGAGGCCTAGGTTGGGGTGGATGGATGGAGTAAGGAGAGCCCTGAATGATAGGAGGATGGATGTAAGGGAAGCAAGTGAGCACGCTAGGAATAGGAAGGAGTGACGAGCGATTGTGACCCAGCTCTGATGGGCATTTGCTGTTACCAAGGGGCTGTAGAGGAGTAGGCATTATGAAGCGACACAGGCTGTGAAAGAACCAGGAGGATGGGCTGTGGCACTCCAGCAGTGCCATCTGAACGGTTGCTAGCTCCCTCGTCATTGCCCATAGAGCAAAGTAATCCCCGTATTGTTTCTTTTTTGTTGTCGGCTACCCCCCAATGGGGGAAACAGCCAGGGTAGATAGAATAGATAAAAACTTCTGTAGAATAAAATATAAAGCTTTAATGAAAGCTTATTAGAGGAGGATAAAAACTTCCTCTAAATATTTGTACTTACACAAAAAGATTTCTCATAGCTTTGAGAAAATCTGGTTCATTTCTAGGACCATCAATATCTACAGTTAAACTGCTACAAAGTCTGATGTTGTTGTAAGTTATAGCAAACAATTCATTGAATGTTTGCTCTTCGGCTTCTGTGAGTTTCAAGTTTTCCAAACGCTTGGAGAGTTTATTGTATTCAACTAGCCTCTTGTTAGCAATTTTATTTTCACCTGTGCGAGAAGAGTTTACTGAAGCTAGAGAAGACTGGCTCTGAAATACAGAACTGGTTTTATCATGAGTGGCCTGAAGTTCTTTTGTAGTTGATTTCTGCTGGTTGTGCCTCTCCAATTTCTCTATCGTCATATTAAACCGGCAAAATCTTATACCTGTAGCCTCCAAATAATTATTTGTAAATACCACAAGGAACTGGAGACGATCGTCATACGTTTTCAATAATATGTGTCGGTTCGATATGCCAGCCTGATATGTGCATTGTCTCTTGACATGCTGTAGCTTATGTGACCCCTAAAAAAGCATAGAATGTATTACAAAATTGCAAATTATTTTTATAAACTACTTAAACTCTAGCATATTCTATATATACTGTACTATGTATACTCTTGTGCCTTGAATTTTGAGTCTTCCTTATTTTATTAATATCTGTTACCTTACTTGCACACAATTAAAGTTGCAGAGCTAAAACAAGGAATAACAAAATGTAAAACAAGATATGGCTCCAGCTAGAAAAGTCATTGTTAAATTATTGTTTTCACCCAACGAAAGTAGTTTGCAATAATTCATATCTGGACAATTAAGACTCCTGTTTGCCGCATTAGGTGTCACTATTAACCATGTAGTAGGTTGGCCCATGGCACCAGCCATCCATTGCAATACTACAGCTGAATGTCTTTTGGATTTAAAAAGATCTGTCCAGGACAGCTCGATATAAAGTCTTCCTTCAGTTAAAATCCTTTTTCTATGCCTACATCAACACAGAATAATCTTTTATATTCATAAAGCATCTCTTATTAGCCCTTCACATCTGACAAGTCATAACACTCCTCATGTTTCTCTTTGCTTTATATTTTCTTTGTGTCTAGGCCCGATGAGGGAAATTTGTTTTGCCTGTCCTGGTGTTACTATAATAAAAAAAAAAATTAATTAAAAAAATAATAATAATAATATCTGGGGGGTGGACACAGACGAGTTGGAGCCTGAGAATTAAGGCTGGATGCCCTTCCTAACGCCTGTGATTTGAGCATACAGGGATTTGTCCTTTCCTGAGTAAAGTGCTTTAATCACTGCACTACCATGGTCTTTATATCTAGGCAATCAAGGTACCACACAAAAAATATCCCTACCCCATATATAATATAATGAATAAGGAGATATTCCCATAATTAATATCAACAATGTTTGAAGAACAGAAGACTAGAGAATGATTATTTCTATTTTATCCAAGGCATATAATACTCTACATATGGAAGTGAGGCAAAGTTTACATACATACATATTCTTATCAAGGGGTGATCCCAAATCCATATGACAAGGATCATAGTAAACCAAAGGCATACAAGACCTGGGTTTGAAATTTTATTAGGGCTATGATACATTACCCTCTGAATGGGACGACTGGGTGATGCAGTTTAGTTACTGACAATTTGGCACGGCCATTTTGGTTAGGTTAGGCTTTCTAAATATAAAATTCTTCTAAGCACAAGAACACCGTTACCGAATGGATTGTCATCAAAAACGAGTTTTGCGCAAAAACATTTGAAGCCAAAACTGCACCAAAATGTACCAAACCTCATCAACTTTACCCAATAGAGCATGCATCTGCAATATGGAGAAAATGACAGACTAAAGACATGTGAAAAGTCTACTACCCTTTCCCTTTTTCCTTGACTGCCATAGAGTATCCAGTAGAGTACTCAACTCATAGCAGATGGATCCACATTTGAGCCCACAGTAGGATGGTAGGAAGGGCATCCAGCCTTAATTCTCTAGCTTCAATCCATCTGTGTCCACCCCAAATGGGGACTAGTAGTAATTCATAAAATGTAAAAAAAAATTCTTCTCTTGGTTAAAGCCAACTCTGCTGATTTTGCAGGGAAAAATTATACCTGTAATTGGTACGACAGAAATTAGTGAATATAGCTCTTTATTCTATCAATCTGCAAAAATCCAACTAAGAGAGGTAGGAAAGTTAGATATGAAATCCCTCCTTGAAATAATTCTCTTGCCTCAAAACAACTGATATTCACTGTGATGAGGATGTTAGGGTATGAAGAAGCCCTAAACAGTGAAGCCATGCTAAGAGATGGCCTCAATTATACACCCAGTTCTTGGAATAAAGCCAAAATAAGTTCTTAGAAGTGACCCGGAATGTAAAAATCGCGTAATGTAACGAGTCATTTTCCATAAGAAACAATGATAATGGGCACAGATTCGTTTCACAACCGTACATAGACACACTATGCCAAAGATATGAGATAAGTAAAACATATTTTACAAGTACATAACAAAGCAGAAAGACCTGTAGCTATTTCTACTGAAAAGATATGCAGATTTACTGTACAGCAAGCATATTGACATACTCTATTATGCGGTGAGCAACAGGCATACACTGAGACGTGCATGGTGGCGGTGAGCACGAAATTTAAGCGGTAAAAGAGGAGGAGGATGGGAGAACGAACCTCTATCTGCCAACGTTTTGCCGCCTCCGTATTAGTTGATGCGCTCTCGCTCGATTTTTCCCTGACAATATTATATGGCAAGTTTGTTTGCTGTTTGTTCTTAATGCTCATCCACGTACATAGCATTATCTCCATTCTCTCCATAATATACAATCGAGAATATGAAGACTTAAGTGAAGTTAAACTAACACCAGCTTTTGGAATTTTCGTTATTCTTTCTGCATTTTCATGGATAGTGCACAACATACATTCATTGTGTTGCATCGACAGTTTTATAGCTGCCGTATTCTCACCACGCTCATAACGGGCCAACACTTGAAGTTTTACTTCAAGATTTAGTGCCTTTCTCGCTCTTTTGGGAGTAGAAGCACTTCCACAGTCTTTTCCTGGGCATTTACTGGCCATGATAGTACAGTATATAATCTGTAAAATAAAAAGCACTGGAAATACAAACCTTAACACAAACACAATTAGAACAAGCAATATATCCATGCAGTATGCTGAGTAATGAGACACTGAAGCACATGGCAGCATGGCGGAGAAATGCCTTCGAGGCGGTAGATTATTTACTAAAATGAAAAAAAAAATTCGAATATTTTGCGAGGGCGTTATTCATGTATTTCACATATTTTTACTATTATTTTTGGGGGGCGTTATTCCAATTTAGCGTATTTTAAACGCGTAAAAAGCGAACTGAGTGTATGTATAATAGCAAAGCAATAAGCCGAGCAACAAGCCAAGCTGGAAAAGTCAACCATTATACTGTACACAGTATTATTGCTCTACCAGAACTGCCCATACATCAATTTATATCCTTCAACAATTTCCTTTAAAAATTATTGACCTATATATAAAAAATACATCCCATTATGGCACAGATGTGTACACATAAAAGTTACAGCAACACATACCTTTAGGGGAGGCATCCCCTTGTAAGACTTAAGTAGTTCCTGCATTTCTTGACTTGCGAACAAATTGAAAGCCGTTTCCTTATTGTTGTTTTCAATATTTAGCAATGCATCTCCTGTGGTACAAGATTTGTAGTTACTTTTTTTATATTTGACAACATGACGGGTAAAGAAAATTACCCTCATTAGGCATGTGCAACAAGAAAACAATAAGAAGAAAAAGTAGCAGCTTAAGGACAAAAAATAAATAAGAGAAAGATAAGCAATAAGAAAAAGTCAAAGCAATGCAGCCCTAGAAATATGTCAGGATTATACTTTGAATATTATTATATAATTACATTGGGTATTCAGATATTCAAATTAATAAGACCAACAAAAAATCTTCTTCAATACATGTAATATATAAGTACACTTTCTTCCCTGCATAAAATAATGCTAGGTTACTATATATTTGTTGGCATTTTCCAAATAGAATTCTAAACCTTTATGTCAATTTTCATCTCAGTAGAGTTGAGACTAATACAGCAGACACATTCTAATACATTTTGGAATCTTAAAAATATCATGGTTTTTTTCAATATTAGGGCTTTTAAGGTTTAACAACCATTCTCAACAAATCTCTTCTTAAATTTTTTGCTGCTCCCCATATAATAATTGATAGCTATGCATTCTTTTTGAAATTTACTTTATATCATGAGAATGTGATTTGATTTCTGTGGCTTATTCCTTTATCTTACTTCACATCATGAGAATGTGATTTGATTTCTGTGGCTTATTCCTTTATCTTACTTCACATCATGTGAATGTGATTTGATTTCTGTGGCTTATTCCTTTATCTTACTTCACATCACGGGAATGTGATTTGATTTCTGTGGCTTATTCCTTTATCTTACTTCACATCATGTGAATGTGATTTGATTTCTGTGGCTTATTCCTTTATCTTACTTCACATCATGAGAATGTGATTTGATTTCTGTGGCTTATTCCTTTATCTTACTTCACATCATGAGAATGTGATTTGATTTCTGTGGCTTATTCCTTTATCTTACTTCACATCATGAGAATGTGATTTGATTTCTGTGGCTTATTCCTTTATCTTACTTCACATCATGGGAATGTGATTTGATTTCTGTGGCTTATTCCTTTATCTTACTTCACATCATGAGAATGTGATTTGATTTCTGTGGCTTATTCCTTTATCTTACTTCACATCATGAGAATGTGATTTGATTTCTGTGGCTTATTCCTTTATCTTACTTCACATCAAGAGCATGTGTTTTGATTTCTGTGCCCTTTTCCTTTATCTTACTTCACATCACGGGAGTATTGCTTCTTCCATTATCTTGCTTCACAACAAGAGAATGTGATATGATTTCTGTGCCCTTTTCTTTTATCCTACTTCAAATTATGGAAATATGATTTAATTTCTGTTCTTTCTTCCTTTATATCTTTCTTCACATCAAGAGCATGTGTTTTGATTTCTGTGCCCTTTTCCTTTATCTTACTTCACATCACGGGAGTATTGCTTCTTCCATTATCTTGCTTCACAACAAGAGAATGTGATATGATTTCTGTGCCCTTTTCTTTTATCCTACTTCAAATTATGGAAATATGATTTAATTTCTGTTCTTTCTTCCTTTATATCTTTCTTCACATCAAGAGCATGTGTTTTGATTTCTGTGCCCTTTTCCTTTATCTTACTTCACATCACGGGAGTATTGCTTCTTCCATTATCTTGCTTCACAACAAGAGAATGTGATATGATTTCTGTGCCCTTTTCTTTTATCCTACTTCAAATTATGGAAATATGATTTAATTTCTGTTCTTTCTTCCTTTATATCTTTCTTCACATCAAGAGCATGTGTTTTGATTTCTGTGCCCTTTTCCTTTATCTTACTTCACATCACGGGAGTATTGCTTCTTCCATTATCTTGCTTCACAACAAGAGAATGTGATATGATTTCTGTGCCCTTTTCTTTTATCCTACTTCAAATTATGGAAATATGATTTAATTTCTGTTCTTTCTTCCTTTATATCTTTCTTCACATCAAGAGCATGTGTTTTGATTTCTGTGCCCTTTTCCTTTATCTTACTTCACATCACGGGAGTATTGCTTCTTCCATTATCTTGCTTCACAACAAGAGAATGTGATATGATTTCTGTGCCCTTTTCTTTTATCCTACTTCAAATTATGGAAATATGATTTAATTTCTGTTCTTTCTTCCTTTATATCTTTCTTCACATCAAGAGCATGTGTTTTGATTTCTGTGCCCTTTTCCTTTATCTTACTTCACATCACGGGAGTATTGCTTCTTCCATTATCTTGCTTCACAACAAGAGAATGTGATATGATTTCTGTGCCCTTTTCTTTTATCCTACTTCAAATTATGGAAATATGATTTAATTTCTGTTCTTTCTTCCTTTATATCTTTCTTCACATCAAGAGCATGTGTTTTGATTTCTGTGCCCTTTTCCTTTATCTTACTTCACATCACGGGAGTATTGCTTCTTCCATTATCTTGCTTCACAACAAGAGAATGTGATATGATTTTTGTGCCCTTTTCTTTTATCCTACTTCAAATTATGGAAATATGATTTAATTTCTGTTCTTTCTTCCTTTATATCTTTCTTCACATCAAGAGCATGTGTTTTGATTTCTGTGCCCTTTTCCTTTATCTTACTTCACATCACGGGAGTATTGCTTCTTCCATTATCTTGCTTCACAACAAGAGAATGTGATATGATTTCTGTGCCCTTTTCTTTTATCCTACTTCAAATTATGGAAATATGATTTAATTTCTGTTCTTTCTTCCTTTATATCTTTCTTCACATCAAGAGCATGTGTTTTGATTTCTGTGCCCTTTTCCTTTATCTTACTTCACATCACGGGAGTATTGCTTCTTCCATTATCTTGCTTCACAACAAGAGAATGTGATATGATTTCTGTGCCCTTTTCTTTTATCCTACTTCAAATTATGGAAATATGATTTAATT
Organism: Halocaridina rubra; assembly: GCA_037179515.1. NCBI lineage: Eukaryota > Metazoa > Arthropoda > Malacostraca > Decapoda > Atyidae > Halocaridina > Halocaridina rubra. Next base: position 53,626 of record JAXCGZ010017456.1, on the reverse strand, counting down.
TCTGTTCTTTCTTCCTTTATATCTTTCTTCACATCAAGAGCATGTGTTTTGATTTCTGTGCCCTTTTCCTTTATCTTACTTCACATCACGGGAGTATTGCTTCTTCCATTATCTTGCTTCACAACAAGAGAATGTGATATGATTTCTGTGCCCTTTTCTTTTATCCTACTTCAAATTATGGAAATATGATTTAATTTCTGTTCTTTCTTCCTTTATATCTTTCTTCACATCAAGAGCATGTGTTTTGATTTCTGTGCCCTTTTCCTTTATCTTACTTCACATCACGGGAGTATTGCTTCTTCCATTATCTTGCTTCACAACAAGAGAATGTGATATGATTTCTGTGCCCTTTTCTTTTATCCTACTTCAAATTATGGAAATATGATTTAATTTCTGTTCTTTCTTCCTTTATATCTTTCTTCACATCAAGAGCATGTGTTTTGATTTCTGTGCCCTTTTCCTTTATCTTACTTCACATCACGGGAGTATTGCTTCTTCCATTATCTTGCTTCACAACAAGAGAATGTGATATGATTTCTGTGCCCTTTTCTTTTATCCTACTTCAAATTATGGAAATATGATTTAATTTCTGTTCTTTCTTCCTTTATATCTTTCTTCACATCAAGAGCATGTGTTTTGATTTCTGTGCCCTTTTCCTTTATCTTACTTCACATCACGGGAGTATTGCTTCTTCCATTATCTTGCTTCACAACAAGAGAATGTGATATGATTTCTGTGCCCTTTTCTTTTATCCTACTTCAAATTATGGAAATATGATTTAATTTCTGTTCTTTCTTCCTTTATATCTTTCTTCACATCAAGAGCATGTGTTTTGATTTCTGTGCCCTTTTCCTTTATCTTACTTCACATCATGGGAATGTGGCTTGATTTCTGTTGCTTTTTCCTTTATCTTACTTCACATCTTGTGAATGTAAACTGATATCTGTGCCCTTTTCCTTTACTTCACATCACGTGAATGTGCTATCATATCTGTAACTTCTTCCTTTATCTTACTTCATATCATGGGAATGTGATTCGATTTTCGTAGCTTCTTTACCTTACTCCACATCGAGAAAGTCATTTGATATTTATGCCTTCTTGCTCTACCTTACTTCACATCATGGGAATGTGATTTGATTTCTGCTCCCTTTTCCTTTATCTTACTTCAAATCGTGAGGATGTGATTTGATTTCTGTACTTTCTTCCTTTATCTTACTTCACATCATGTGAATGTGATTTCATGTCTGTGGCCTCTTCCTATATCTTACTTCACATCATGGGAATGTGATTCAATTACTGTACCTTCTTCTTTACCTTCCTTCACATCAAGAGAATATGAATCACTATCTGTACCTCTTCTTTACCCTCCTTCACATTATGAGAATGTGATTTGATATCAGCGCCTACCTCTACCTTACTTCACATCATGGGAATGTGATTTTATTACAGTACCTTCTTCCTTATCTTACATCACATTATGGGAATGTGATTTGATTTCTGTACCTTCTTTCTTTATCATACTTCACATCATGGGAATGTGATTTTATTTCAGTGCCTTTGTCCTTTATCTAGCTTCACATCATGTGAATGTGATTTCATATATGTGCCCTCTTTATTTACCATATTTCACATCATGGCAATGTGATTCTTTTCAGTGCCTTCTCACTTTATCTTACTTCAAATCATGTGAATGTGATTTCATTTCAATGCCCTCTCTCTTTACCATACTTCACATCATGGGAGTGTGATTTCATTTCTGTGCTCTCTTCCTTTATCTTACTTCACATCATGAGAATGTAACAGCATTCTATTCACAAGAAGTAATTCATCTAATATTTTTTCCATGAATTCATTACACAAGGAGTAGCTTTCTTCTTCCCAGAGTGATCTTATAGGAACCAAAGGTCTACCAATTCTTCATTATGTACTGGAATAATTACACTAATATCTGACACATATTCCATAGTATCAGCCAGTGGAGCCAATCCAATTGACTTCAGTTTCACAGCTAATCCCTTTAATTGTAAAGACTTCATTCTTTCTCTTAAAAGATCAAACAATAACTGCACATCAGTATTTCTCTTTTTTGCCAAGTATAAAAAAGTACCATTTCCAATCCAATAAACACTGGAAAAAGAGTACTGGGTAAAATTTCATGAAATTGAAAAAAAAAACTTTCATTGTTTATGGCCTAAAAGGATACTAAAAGGATTCGCTTGACTACAAGGCAAGGACATTTCAAAAGGTTACATAAAAACAGAGATGTCCCTAACAAACATTTGGTAAATTCATTCACTGTAGCTAAGGTCAATCATCAGGAAAGAGAAAGAAAATACTATAAATATTCCAGAGAATTCTAAATTTAGATCAAATAAGAAGGAAGACTTACCACCATAGTCCAAAAGAAGTTTCACCGTCTTTAAATGATTGTTGCTGACAGCATCGTGCAGAGCAGTGTATCCTTCATGGGACTTAGCAAATATGCTGCAGGTATAGTAATCAGCTGAAACAAATAATAATAAGTATTGTAACATATACTATTGTTATATGAAAACACATATGTACACACATTCTTTAAATAAAAAAAATAAAAAAATCTCACTGCATTGCTAAACTCTTTACAGATTTTTCCATCAAAATTCTTGACCCTCTTAACCCACCCCTCAAACAAGGTATGATGTACATTTTCTTTGTGCAGTTTTGGGCAAGGATCCTTCTACTTTGTGCCCCACATAGGGCGAAAAAACTGGTTATAAAGATGAAGGGAGATGCTGAGTTTAATGAACAGAGAATTATCTTTTGAGGAAGAAAAATAAAAAAAAATTTAAATAAGTGATGTGCTTAAAACTATGATAGCAATAAGATAATGCTGGATGGCACGATATCATTTAAAAACAATTTTGAATAAAAAATAAATAAACTAGTGGACTCTAAGATGAAAGTTGAAAAATTTCAACAGTCGACAGGTTAAAGAATTACGAAATTACTAATCACAACTCCAACGCTACACATTCTAAATGGTACTACATCACCAAAGGCACTATAAACATACCGGTATTTAATATTCTTTCACACAGACAAAAAACAGACCATAAACATAAGCATAAAAATAAACTGTACACTAGGTCAGTAAGTGGACTACCATAGAATAAAGTTCAGGAATCATATGTGATGCTATGTCTCAGTCCTCTGGCATACCATAACATAAGTTGAAAGGATCTGGTTTCTTTGCAATTTTGTTCATCTTGGAAGAGTATCTCCTCCATGTTGTAAAAGCCAACTAAAGGAGGCAGTGAGGGGACTGGTAATCTCCCCCTTTTTTATTTTACTCCCACAAAGAGCAAAGTTTTTTCTCTGACTCAACCACTCCCCCTCGAAGACCCAAAGGAACCAAGTAGCTTACATTCTGCACTCCTTTAGTATCTGTCTGGATCCTGCACGGCAGCTCCAGAAAAGATGTTCCCATCATGTCTATTAAATTGCAGAAGCATTAAAAAAAAAAAAAAAAATGTGAAGAATAGTAATGTATTGCAAGTCCCATCATTCCACAAAGACTTGCATATGGTTTTGAATACGACCATAATAAGGCTATATACATGAGCCATACTCCCCCCTATAAGGAGGGTGGCTGAGTTAAAACAAAATACCTTGACTCTTTTCTGAAGAAAACACAAAGGAGGGGATTCCAAGTCCCTCGCTCAGCCCTATTTAGTCAACTTTTGCATCCTGAAGGGGAGCACAGAGGAAGTATTCTTGCCATTTCCATCAGAGGGAAAATATATGTATGTGTGCATGCGTACGTGTGTGTGTGTGTGGTCATGGGTGTATTATTATAGGTTCATTGTGTATATATATATATATATATATATATATATATATATATATATATATATATATATATATATATATATATATATATATATATATATATATATATATATATATATATATATATATATATATATATATATATATATATATATATATATATATATATATATATATATATATATATATATATATATATATATATATATATATATATATATATATATATATATATATATATTATATATATATATATATTATATATATATATATATTATATATATATTATATTATATATATATTATATTATATATATATATATATATATATATATATATATATATATATATATATATATATATATATATATATATATATATATATATATATATATATATATATATATATATATATATATATATATATATATATATATATATATATATATATATATATATATACTTTAATTCCACCAACAACGGTGGAGGATTACTATGAGAATGATGGGAGCAGCGCTTGCTTGACCAGTAATACATGACACATACCTGTTTTTAAATACAAGTGGATAGAATTCTTCATATTGAGAGAGTTTTGCCCATTATAATTCAAGAGCAGTTTTACACATTCATAATGGCCTCTTAAAGCTGCTTCATGTAATGGAGTCCAACCATTGTTGTCGCACAGATTTACATCGATTCCTGGTACGCTCAGTAATTCTTGCACGTCCTTTGCACTGCCCTTCATACACGCTCTCATTAGTTTAGTTTCACCTGCAAAGTGAATTCAGTGATATAATACATGTGAACTATAATTCCTTCATGTTTCCACACCCTGGATCATTTACATATGCGAAACCTGAAAAGAACACTACTTAAAATTCTTGATATTCCAAATTTGTCTAGTGGGGCTTGACAGCTAAGCAAGGAGATTCTATAGAGTAAAATTCGAAAATTACATTTCCAAAGCACTGCTCTGCATATATATGTTTACAGCAAAATTGCTGTAAACATTATATTTAAAACACCTGAGAGAAAATATTTGACAGTTCTATAAGAGAGGTGTATCATTCAACATTATATGCCTGCCAAAATTCTGAAACTTTTCAACAGCAATATTGCCAGGCCCATATAAACTCCATGAAAATCCATCTACGTGTGCACTTGTGGTTTGGCACCAGGAATTCAAAGTGGGAGAATATTTTACTTCAATTCTGGTGTTGCTGTGAGAATCTATACAAAATACTTCATAATGGGTGACAGACAGAATACGAAAAACACTGAGGTATACACAAGGGAGGAAAATGGAAAATATATGATACACCTTTTTTTTAAATATATTCTCTTCTGTAATGAGAAGATTGATTGAGGTGTCTTGGTTCGTGGTGAATGAGTGTTCTTTGGCTCGGCCTCTCTACTTACAAGAGGGAATGGGGCCACTGTATAGATAGATACATTGATTTTTAATGGTAAAATATCTTGCATGAAGCTTCATAACAGTTAGCAAAAACAGACTTGGAAAATGGATAGTCCGATCCATACAGCTACAGCAGGAGACAGAAGTGCATGCTATGTTCCAGAATGAAATATAAAAATGTGGGGGAAAATATCCACTACAACCCATGTCTATGGGACAGCCAGCTTAGGGAACAACAATATCAATAACGGCAACATATATTCTAGATAACAATATACCTATTACCATAAAAAAGTAAACCTAAGATAAAATGTAAAAATACATTTGGTAATTTAAGAGCAAATATTCATAGCTGAAGAAATGCCAGGTATACAGCAATATATCTCAATTAAATAAGATAATTAATACATACCCTTGAAATTCCTCTTGTTGATTTTTTTCTGTAATCTACTTGAAGATGACAAAGATGTAGTAGTGTCTACAATTCTTTCCGTCTGAAATTAAGAACCCATAGTGAGCTTGATGGCAACAAAAATGCTATCATTTAATGTGTATATTGCATCAGCACTAACAAAGCATCATTTCTTAGAGACAGATAGTCCCACATATGTTCATGAAAGGGAAGGAGGCTGGACCATGGCAACAGCTGTCCGTTGCAATACTACAACTGAAAGACTTAGACTTAATAAAACTGTCCTGGACAGCTCAATGTTAAGTCTTCCTTCAGTTACGGATCCTTGTCTATGTCTACATCTACACAGAATATTCTTGCATATTTGTTACACCTCCTATTATCCCTTCACATCTGACAAGTCACAACACTCCCTTCTCTGCTTCTCTTAGCTTTACGTTTCTTTGTGCCCAGGCTATATGAGGGTAATTTTCTCTGCCCGTCCTCATGTCAGATACCAATGATATTCGATAAAGAGAAGTGAAGCACTAGTCTACAATAAACTTAACCTTCCTACACTTCTTTGCTGTGCATCTCCAAGCATACTATTGGTAGAATCTCTCAGGGTATAATATGACTTCTCCTTAATCAATTTACCCTAAAAAAGCTCGAAGCTAATACCTTCCGGACACTATCCTGAGGAAATTCACTTAACTGGCTCATAGGTGCAGAGGAGAAGCACCATTAATGAATGTATAGTTAAGGAAATATATTTTAACCCTAAACGGCTACTTGCACAAAAGGAGCCCTAAATTTACATTAGATATTCATAGGTAAATGCATATAGAGTGATTGTAATCCCCCTTGTAATGGGGTGGCACAGTCAAAGCACGCACATTTACCAGAAACAAAACATACCTTGATCACTTCTTTTAGCTCCTTGGGGATAAAGTGTTGCAGCAATTCCCCGCCCCCAATCATCCTGCTTGGGTCACTCAAAGGGTAAATAGGGTAAATGGGCAACGATTTTCTGCCGTGAGGTCCACAGCTGCAGCTGGTTTTCCCACTTCGCTTTATCACCTAACAACCTCCACACACCCACCCATCCCACTTTACTGGGACGGTGGGTGTGAGTCTCTTGGCCATGATTAAAGTACTCAATAATATTACCTCACTAATTTGTTACCTTCCTTTGAACAGCTTAGGTTAGACCCACACAAATGTATTTACATATATTCAAGAATCTTAATTACGAGAAATACAGAGAATTCTATCTCTTAAGATGAAATACTTACAAGTCCATTCATTCTGGAACAAAAATAAGGGAAAACCATTTACCTTTAACTTTGATTTTGATTTTGTATTTTCTTCATGTATTAGGGAGCCATATTCCACCTGGAAAAAATTTCTTGATCAGATAAGACTCCTATCAAAAATGAACAATAACAAATGAAGAGTGAAAGGGTCATATTGAATATATCTGTATATTTATGAGTTACATATGGTAATTCAACAAAAATTTTGTTGGGTTTCGATACTTGGATTGTTAAGTTGCAAAATTTAATTTTTGTTTGTCTACACTAACCACTCCTAAGCTTTATTAAAAAAAAAATTCTTTAGTGTTAAGTACAAAATTTAGCACTAAAGAAATATTTTTCATTACAAAATAATTAAAGTGGTGATGCAGGGAACAGAAAAAAATGCCTGTCTCCTATTGCTATTGTGCTGAGAAAAACTGTTCAGATGTTATGTAAACAATGCCTTTGATGTAATTAAAACATGAATTATGCAAAACGAATAAAGCAATTTGTGAGAGCAATCCTCCAGAATGACAGGCACTGAAAGAGTAGAGCCTCTATTTACTGTGATGCTTCCACTTCTGGTTAAGCTAATTAATAGTTTAGATACCTGACAAGAAATTCTCTTTCTGGAGGATACAAGGTAATGTGCAGGTTAATGCTTTTCTTGCAAAATACCAATGAAACTAAGTACACATCAGTGAGATGGAGCCATTTGTCGTGCCTCAGTGCAAAAATATCCTACTGTCCCCCTTGACATTATGAAAGATACTGACTCTCTCCGAGTCCCTTAAATGGATAAAACATCGACATGCATGGTAGCGAGACAACAGATGACAGATATCAATTACTACTATATTCCCGCCCAAGGGAATGGCGTGATAATTTGATATTATGCATACCCAAATGAGAGACCCTCATACTTTATGCCCAGGAAGATACGTTCCTTAAAGGGTATAGATGTAGGTAAAAGATTCAACAAAAATTTCTATAAAACTGTTAAACTAAGACAAAAGAATGACAACTATAAAAATCTCAATTCTTAATTGAAGCATGGCAACTCTAGAATCACCCTTCATATTTTGTTTGATATAATAAAGGTAAACAAAAAATATATTTATCAAATGCTTAAGATCAGAAATAGTACAGCAAAAATATATACAATACTATATAAATTTGGAGCGAGTTTAATATACAGTGTTCCCCCGGTTATTCACAATTCTTGGTTCGCGTTCTCACTGCATCGCGGGTTTTTTTTGGATAAATTATTATTTTATTTTAAGGGTATATGCAAAAATATTAAAATATTAAAAAAAAAAATTCTCAGTATTTTCATTTTTTTATTGAAAAAAAAAACATATTTCATTATCTAATTGATAAAAAAAATTTATTTCCCAGCCTACGAATAATAAAACAGTAAAAAATAGTAAAAAACATAAACTTAGATAGATAGATACATTTATTGACCACCTCTTTTGAAAAGTATAATCTTTACAAAAGGAATATTTGGTCCAAATTACAATGAATAAATACAATAGATTTTGTACAATCATCAAATAAGTAAATGAATTTTAAATTAATATACACTGTACTAATAACTGAATGATATACGTACGTACAGTATAACTCACAGTATTGCATCATGCAAAAAAGTGTTCGATAGCGTACAATGTATTGGGGTCGCAGTTACGTGAGCTAGTATATATATATTTATATTTCCAGTAGTTTCATGATTTTATTGATAAAAAAACGTATTTCTTAGCCTAAGAATAATAAAACAGTAAAAATTAGTAAACAGTATTGTACCACGTAAAATACGATACCGGTATCAGTGTTTCAGAAAACGCAAAGGCTCTCACCTACGTGACCTAGTGAATATTAAAATTTTCATTATTTTATTGATAAAACAAGTATTTCCTAGCCTAAGAATAATAAAACAGTAAAAAATAGTAAAAAACATAAATTTAGATATACGTACGTACAGTATAACTCACAGTATTGCATCATGCGAAATATGTAGTGTCCGATAGATATGTGAGCTAACATATATATTTATATTTCCAGTAGCTCTCACCTACGTGAGATAGTTCATGCTTTTTTAACAGTGCAGGGAGGGTTTATATAGTACGTAAACTTAAAAACAATTGTAAATGAGTATGTCATGTAATTACCACTTCATTCACCATAATTTTATCTATCACATTCATATAAATTTACGTTGCATGCTGTTATTTATGAAGTAAAGGGTGGTATGTTAACAGTACAGGGAGGGTTTATACAGTGTAAACGTAAAAATAAATTAAAATATCTATGTACATATAGGCTGATCCTACTCCGAGGTTTTCCTGGTTCGCGTCGGGTCCCGGAACCGAACTACCGCGATAAGGGGAGGAACACTGTACTCATATTTGCATGCATGCAAACACATGTTTAAAACATGAATTAATATAAAAAATTCATATCCACCATGCCTGTCCACTGGGGGTGGACACAGTCAGACTGGAGCTGGGAAATTATGGCTGGATGCCAAGCCTAACACCCACAATAGGCTAGAACATGGGCTTGTTACTTCAATGAGACGAGCAGTCTGTGTTACTGTGGTGAAGTGGCAACGCTAAACCAGAAAAAACCAACGCAAGACTGATAACTATTTCTTTGTATACATTTTACATGTACAAGTACTGTATATATCAGCACTGTTGCCTTTTCTACACAACAAGTGGAAATCATAAGCCATCTGGTAAATAAACACTGATTATTTTTCCAAAGCCGCAAACCGCGAGGAATAAAATCTTACACACTCGCAATACTGTTTTATTTTGTGAATTATGTGATGATATTTATAATATATATGTACCAATTTGTATGCATACATAGTATACAATTCAACACTTTATTTATAAAATGAAACACAGGATTGCAAAGGAGTAGAATTTTATTCCTCGCAGATAAGAGCTGTGGGAAAACATTCTAGAGTAGTTGCCATATGTCAGCGGATTTCCATGCTGGCAGACAAAATTCTCCCAATTCTTTGCAAGGAGAACCTCCAATGGATGGAAAATAGAACAGAGATCTCAGACAGTGAATGTCATCAGCAATGATATCAAACAGAAACAGAAACTTGAGTACAGTGCTCCCTCATGTATCGCGGGGGTTCGGTTCCGGGACCGGCCGCGATAGGTGAAAAACCGTGAAGTAGGAGCGCCCTATTTATTAGAGGTATTTTACATTTATTTACATTTATTATGACATTTATTTTTACCTTTACTGTATAAACCCTCCCTGCACTGTTAACAAACCACCCTTTACTTTATTAATAACAGCACGGAAGCGTAAATTTATATGAACTTGATATTATGAAGATTGAAAAAAAGCATTAACAACAAACAGCAAACAAACTTTCGATATGATGTCGTCAGGGAAATAGCGTGTAGAGAATATATATATTTCATTTAAGTTTCCCATGTACAGCACGATATACGTTTTCTCTGAACGAACTGTGTTTTCTTTTTCTCTCAGCTGACTTTATTTACGTTAAGATTTCGTGAAGCATGGTCGATAGATAGAATAATGCTGAGAACCAAGGAATATTAATAATAATCTATAATCTTGAAAATTAGATAAACCTCACGTAGGGTGAGGAAATAAATATATTATGAGTAAGATATTATGCCTGAATAAGAATCAGCAGATACGGAAGCGGCAAAACGTTTTGGTAGAAGTTCATTCTTCCGCATCCTCCTCCTCTTCTACCGCTTAATGCAATCGAATATTATGAAGAAAATTGAAAAAAGTATTAAGAACAAACAGCAAACAAACTTGCGATATAACATCATCAGGGAAATAGCGTGCAAGGGTGTATCAGCTGATACGAAAGCACCAAAATGTTTGCAGATAGAGGTTCCTTCTCCCGCATCCTCCTCCTCTTCTACCGCTTAATGCTATTGAATATTATGAAGAGAATTGAAAAAAAGCATTAAGAACAAACAGCAAACAAACTTGCGATATAATATTGTCAGGGAAATAGCATGCGAGGTTGCATCAGCTGATACGGAGGCAAACAAACAAACAAACATTTATTTCCATTTCTGTACAATGGTTATTCTTCTAAGATTAAAAGTGACTTATAAGTAGACATGTAATTGAACTAATAAGTAAGAGGGTAATACTGTACATACAGTTAATTTAAATGTAGC
>JAXCGZ010017456.1:30000-37500 GCA_037179515.1 Halocaridina rubra | reverse complement strand
CATTAATGAGCTTCTTAAGACACATCATCAGAAATATCATTAGCCTGTGAAAACCATATGATAAAACAACCCAAATGCTATGACCTCTAACAACACCAAAAGCTGAACACTGCTCTGACACATTAAGAAGGTTTTATAATGCCTTACCACCATCAAAGGGAACTGAGGACCTATCACAAAGGGATAAAGAATAATGCATGTGGTAGAGAAGAAAGCTGCCTATATAATACCCCTGATTCACACTCTTATACAGTAACATCCATCAATCTATATACAATAGCCATAATCAGCTTGGGAAAAGGCATTATGAATACAAAACTAAAACAAAAATCAAAACGAAACAAGCACACCTTACTTTTCTATGCAGATTGCAAACAGAACCAAAGGTCTATAAGAAACACAATTTACCCCTAAGCAAAATCTAACTTCTACAGGTAAGCATATCGATGAGACCCATAATCGTAGAAGTTGTTTCACTGGTGGCGTTATTTGCCTCCAGTCTTGGATGTTGTTAAAAAATATTCGCCAGGTTAGATGCTCTTTAACGGATTCTCTGCAAAGAGAAGGTGAGAAAGATATTTATTCTATGATAGCTATAGTGGAGATAGCATAAAATATATTTTCAGCACCCTACCCAAATTCACACAAGTTAGTAAATTCTTCAAAATCAGTAACACATGGCTCAGAAAAAAATGGGGTAATATCATTACTTATAGTTTTATGATATTTATTAAAGTATTCAAAGGGATCAAAGGCTAAGATCATAAGCATTGTAATACACTGATATGAACCCTGATTCAGCCTGACATATCATATTAAAATTCCCCTTTTGGAGAGTATGGAATTTCAATCATAAATGCTAATATCATAGTTCCAGTTTTACGTCACGGACTCCCTTTTCTACCAAGGGCTAGGATGGTTGAATTCTTGCGAAGGACTTGTTTTGGCAGATGTAATAGTTACCCTGAGTGCATGCCCATGCTAACCTCAGACCGTGACGGGGCGCGAACCCTTGACCTGACGCCTCAGAGTCGCGGACGCTACCGCTTGAGTCACGGTGACTTATAAATGCTAATATCATATAATTGCATATTCCCAATGCATAATTTTAATAGGCATTTCTAACTCATGAGGAATTTTCACATGAACACTAATAAAGCAGGTCATTCGGTACTTTTTCAAACCTTGAAAGTTGGAGGCCCATTTTACACCAACCCTGTTCCTGCCAAAAATGGTCTGCTGAGAATTGCCTTTCTATCTTTAGGTAACACTGACATAAAGGATTTGTCCTCTAAGGAAATCATTTCCAAATCTCACAATCTCAAGGGAAAGACACAATAGTCCTTACAGAATAGATTTGTTTCTCATTATGCCTCACTGCCCTTCCTTCCTTCCATAATATCTCTTTTTATAAGAGATAGGAATATGGTTATATTCTGCTCTTCACTCTCTCCTCACTAGGCCTTATATTTAACTGAAAGTCTTTTAGCAACACATTGATTGGGAGAATTTTTGGCGTAGTAGGTTGGCCTTGGCACCAGCCGCCCGTTGAAAGACTACGACTGAAGGTATTAGGATGCAACTAGGACTGGTCCAGTTCCGGGTTGTCTTCCTTCAGGACGGTTCTTTCCTCATGCCCACATCTACACTGAATATGCTGGCGTATTCATGACATATTTCTTGCTATTCCATTACATTTGACAAGTCACAACACTCCCCACATCTGTCTCTTTTTCACTTATATTTGCTATTATTTATGGGAGGTCAACAGCTAATGGCCCCCAGTACCTGGCAAAGAGAGATGCGAAGAATCTCTGGGGATCGGGTTGACTCCACTATTGCCTTGAGGGTAGACATGCCTGGTGGTTCTGCCCTTAACCTTGCACCTCCCAATATATCTGCTTCTTTCACTCTTCACTATTCTAAAATTCATGGCCTGAACTCTAATCTTTTGTCTAGGGAACAGCACTTGGGTACTTTCCTCCCTAACCTCCTCCTCCTATCTGAAACCCAGCTGTCTATACATTCTTCCACAATGAGTGCTTAATTCTTCTCACACTGATGAGGGAGGAAGTGAGGCCCTTGCTTTCTCTATTACTCACAATCTGGAGCAAATTATCAAACATCCTACTCGTGTTCCTGATCGTCACGAACATGCAGCAAATACTCTTGACCTATTTCTTACTTTTAACCCTTCAAACTACTCTTTGAGTGTACCCAACATTATAATTTGCGTAACATACTCTTTACTTCCCTTGGGATGACTACTGCTTTCGGTCCCGCAAGCCTGAACAGGTAGCTCTAAAAGTTGCCGAGATCATGACTGCGGGAATTAAGACGTACATCCCCTCTTCTACAAAAACTTTGTCTCCCCCTAAACCTTGGTTTGACCGTGCCCGCTCCATGGCTATTCAGGCCAGGAATCGGGCACACCGATCTTACCAAACCTCTCTTTCCGATTTAACTCACTTTGCTTTTATTGTAGCTAGGAATCGCTGTACTGCCCAGATTCGAAGGTGTAAGGCTTCCTTTATAAGAAGGAAAGTTGATGACCTTAACTCCTCTCCCAATGACAAATGCTTCTGGTCCCTAGCCAAAAACCTCTCCAAAAACTTCTGTAACTCAAGCTTTCCCCCTCTCATTCGTTCTGATGGTTCTATAGCTTGCTCTCCCACTGACAAAGCCACTCTCTTTGGCTCTCATTTTTCTGCCAACTCTTTTATAAACAATTCCAGCGCACCTGTTCCTCAATCTTTACCCCTCTCTAATCCTATGCCCTCCCTTATCCTTTCTTCACGCACAGTTCATAAGGTTTTTCACTCGCTAAAGACGAACAAGGCATCTGGTCACGATGGTATCCTTAAGGAGTTTGCAGATGAACTGGCTCCCTTGCTTTGCCGTCTTTTTCGCCTCATTCTGTCAACCAGTATATATCCTTCATCTTGGAAGCATGCTCTAGTTCAACCTGTTCCTAAGAAGGGTGACCGCTCTATTCCTTCAATCTACCGACCTATTGCCCTCACCTCTTCTGTTGCTAAAGTTTTTGAAACTTTGCTCAATGCTCACTTCTTGAAACGCATTGGATCTAGCTCACTTATCTCTGATCACCAGTACGGCTTCAGCAAGGCAAGATCCACTAATGATCTCCTGTCCTATCTTACTCATGTATGGTCATCTTCTCTGAGGAACTATAGGAAATCCTTTGTCGTTGCCGTTGATATCTCTTAGACTTTTGACTGAGTCTGGCACAAGGCGCTCTTGGCCAAACTCCCTGCCTATGGCTTTACCCCTTCTTTCTGTTCTCTGATTTCCAGTTTTCTTACGGACCATTTTATATCTGTAGTTGTTGATGGTGCGGCATCTAGCTCTATCTCTGTTACAAGTGGTGTTCCACAGGGCTCTGTTCTTTCACCTACTCTGTTCCTTTTCTTCATCAATGATCTACAATCCCCATCTACCTATCTTCTCCATGCCTTTGCTGATGATTCTAACCTTAACTTTTCCTCTGCCTTTTCTTCTCAACCTTCATCTGCTACTCGTAATTAGTCTTGTATCACACTTTCTTCTACTCTCAACTCCGATTTGCAGAGAGTATCTGAGTGGGAAACCTCAGAATTTAGTTAAATTCAATGCCTCCAAGACACAGTTTCTGGTTATCTCTTTATCTTCTTCTCCTCCTGATAACCTTATTATCTTTGAAACTAATGAAATTTACCCTCTTGATTCTATCAACATATCTGGAATCCATATAGCCTCTAACTTGTCTTGGAGGAATCACATAATCCAAATTTCTAAATCTTCATCCAAATAATTGGGAGTTTTGTTTCGTTTTCATCATTACTTTTCTCCTTTACAGTTACTTAACATTTATAAAGGTCTTATCCGTCCCTGCTTAGAACACTGCTCACACATCAGGGGTGCTTCTTCTTATACTTATCTCCTTGATAGGGTTGAATCTAAGGCAGTCAGACTCATTAATGATCCTTCTCTTACTTCTAATCTGGATTCTCTCTCTCTTCGCCGTAAGGTATCTTCCCTTTCTCTTTTCTATCGCTACTACTTCCATCGCAGATCTGATGAGTTGGCGAGTTGCATCCCTCCCCCACTGCCGAGGCCGAGTAACACTCGCCAAGAGGCCTCATCTCACAGGTAATGTTTGAAGATGTGTAGCTCGCGGATCAGTCAGTGCAGCACCTGCCTCTTCCCATCTACCTCCAGACTCTGGGACTCTCTTCCTCCTTCTGTCTTTCCTAATTCTTATGACCTATCATCCTTCAAAATGCAGATCTATCATCATCTCAGGGCCTAGTCCCCCATATCTCTGGGTCCTCTGTACTTTGACTGTTTTTTCTATATGTCGTTTTCCTTTGTGTGACGTTACGTCATCTCTGCCTTGTCGTTAACCTTTTTCTTTTCCTTTGTCTTGGAATTTTCTTGTGCTCGGGCCTTTATTGATGAGGGCAGTTTTTGCCTGTTCAGGTGTCACACTCATAAAAAAAAAAAATTAACTTTGCAGTCTGCTGGAGTGATGGATAAGATCAATTTTCCCAGTTAGGGCAAGGTCACTTTCCACTCTCATACACATAAAATATTCTTAGCGTCCTCTTTTCTATTTTGATTCCTCAATCCACATCTCTATTTGTTTGGAATATCTTTATACCTTAGATATATCTCATGATGTCTTGGATGATTTCAGTGAGTAATTTTCTGAGTTTTCAGCTTTCAGAAAGGAAGTTTCCATATTGGCCTGGTGCATTCAGGTTTCTTCCACAGAATTGAAATTAATCCAATGCAAGGAATTCTCAAAATCTCAGTATCATATTCTACTCTCAAATTTCAATCACTGAAATAAAAATGCATTCTTAGTCAACTTTATTGCTGCTATTTTGAATCAATGTGGAATGTTTTTATCATTCATAATTAGTATAGTAATTGAAGTTCATTTTCAAGATATTAAAATTCAAACTTTCGTCTGCCCTCATCTGGAGAAGCCATACTGAGGCCATCCCCAATAGTACCTCAGTGGCTCTCTTATAAAAGCCTGGTTATTGATATTCCCCCACCACGCACGTTTGTATGGGGCTCATACACTCAAGCAGGTTCATGGAAGTCAGTCCATTTTTTGTGATTCATTTGTTGGGTTGACCTTTCTTAAAATTATAATTAATAGCAGTGACTGGTTTTCTCTTACATTCCTCGTTCCATACAGCCCATACTACCTAGGAGGGACTCAGTTTTATTATCTGTGGACTGGGTACTTTCCTATATCCTAACACTACTTGTTAAGTCTCTTGTCACCAGATTTTCTCAGAAAGTAAGGGAGGAGTTTTTTAAGGATAATACTCTCCTACTCTAGAGGGTGCTGGCATCTAGGCCTACTTCTAGAACTCTAAGCTCCCTTCAAATGCACAAACGGTACAATCTTCACCTCCCATAGATTAAAATAAAATGCTAAGCAGACAATCTGTATGTATACAATACTAGTAAAGTTTAACAACTTATCTATGTGAGGCTTTGTACATATCAGTAAATCAAATATGCAATTGAGACAAAAGCACATTCACAGAATATTAGCACACTACCTGAAGTTTGGTTCCAGTAAATCTGCATTCACTAGTGCAACAATATACTTCAATAACATAAGACAACTCTTTTTCCTGCTATCATCATTTTCAACAGAGCTGGAAGATGTAGCCTCATTGAGCGTATCATAATCTTCCTGTAGAGCTTCAATGGGTCTTGATATAAATTTCCACAACAGATAGGCTTGAGTAGTGAAGCTTTTATCAAGCTGTAAAGGCAAGAGTATTAGATATTGTAAGTCTACATATGTGGTATCGTATCTCTACTTAGATAAGTAATGAATAAACTTACTTATTTGGAGTACAGTAATCCCTCGCTCTATCGCGATTTTTTTGGCCAAAAAAAAAAAAAAATTCCCCCCCCCCCAAGATGATTATGACACCAGGATGGGCCAAAATATTATAAAATAAAACAGCCTTTATCAGGCTGTAAAGAGAAACAGAGACGGAGAGTGTAATGACCTGTCAGATGTGAAGGGATTATAAAAGGTATGTAATGAATATCCAGCTCTCTGCTGGGTTTTAATATACCTCTGCATTACTTTCATGATGTCTATTCCAATATTTCTCCTTAGATCTTATTATTATTGTTAATATTAATATTATTATTATTGGCAACAATAATTTTCCTTTGATGATGATTGTGGAGATTATTATCATCATCATTATTATTATTATTATTATTATTATTATTAAGGGCTCATCATTGTTTGTACATCTGTTGGTTTATTTATTTTAATAACTGTGTACAGTGCCCCTCCCTAGTTGGCTGGGACAAAGAGAGTGTGGGTTGGGTAGAATAGAATGTTGAAGAGAGAGACATCTTTAATTAACTCTTGTTCATTCAACCAAAACTACATTATTTATTGTAAAAATAATGCTTTAATTACAAATTCGTAATAATAATGAAATTAATAATAATAATAATAATAATAATAATAATAATAATAATAATAATAATCTCCACAATCATCATCAAAGGAAAATTATTGTTAAAAATAATAATAATAATAATAATAATAATAATGATAATAATAATAATAATAATAATATCTAAGGAGAATTTTTGGAATAGACATCATAAAAGTAATGCAGAGGTATATTAAAACCCAGCAGAGAGCTGGATATTCATTACAAATCTTTTATAATCCCTTCACATCTGACAGGTCATTACAAGGGTGATAATTAATAAAGTTTTAAAAATTCATGATCAAACCAGAACTCGTAATGGGTAATGGATTTAAGCTTGATAAATTTAGGTTCAGAACGGCTATTAGTGAAAATTGGCTTGGTAATACAGTGTTACCTCCCTTATCGCAGTAGTTCGGTTCCAGGACCAGGCGCGAACCAGGAAATCCGTGGAGTAGGATCAGCCTATATGTACAAAGATATTTTAATGTATTTTTACGTTTACACTGTATAAACCCTCCCTGTACTGTTAAAAAAGCACCCTTTACATTATAAATAACAGCAAGCAACGTAATATTTTATGAAAGTGATAGGAAAACTTACCGTGAATGAGGTGATGATGACTTGACATACATAGGTACAGTATTTTACAATAATTTTTACGTTTACGTAAAATAGCGGCTGACATCCACAAACTTTTTTCCATTTTTCAACATATCTAAGAGTTTCACTTTATCTACAATGGTTAACATTTTCCTTTGCCGCTTAGGCTCACTACAAGAAGCCTTAGAAGATGAAGGATGCTTGGGAGGCATTGCAAAGGTTAAAATATGCGAGTAAAACAATCACAAGCAAAACATATTAATAATAATAAGCACAACGTGAATGGCGCACACGAGTGAGGCGAAACAGTGGAAGATGGTGGAAGCCTTTGTCCGAAACGCTGATAGCGGTATCGTATTTTACATGTTGCAATACTGTTAGTATTTATGTTTTTTACTATTTTTTA
>JAXCGZ010017456.1:17500-22500 GCA_037179515.1 Halocaridina rubra | reverse complement strand
GGCAGTTACGAGTGTTTTTTTCTCATGAGCACAATTAGGTAAATGCAGACAAATAGACATACAGTATATAATATATAAAATACAAAAAATTAGTTGCAGCCAATAATTCTATAAAAAAAACTCCAAGATGAAGCCCATAATAAAATTTTATCACTTTTTTTTTTTTTTTTTTTTTTTTTTTTTTTTTTTTTATGAACCACTATTATGCCCCATTAAAATGGGGGTAGACAATGACAGGTTGGAGTTGGAGAATTAAGGCTGGATGCCCTTCCTATTGCCCCGAGGTGTATTCGAAAACAGGCTTGTCAATTTACGAATACAGGGTTCTGACTGACGAGCCACCACATCCTCCAATAAACAGCTATTACACTAATATACCGAATAACTATCACCTTTTTACATTACCTCAAATGCCATATTTTGGAGTAGATGACCCAAGATGTGAGGGGGCGGATACGTAAATGGAGTCACAAACACCTTTAGCATATCCATCCCATAAATAAGTGTTTCTTTGTCCGTCATCTCTAACTTGGAATAAAGAGCCGCATCATCACAACTGGACTCAAACTGAGCCGTTTCTCGCTGATCGAGTTCTCTCACGGTCAACGAAGATCGAAACGTTGAAGCTGGATTCAGTAAATGCTGCAAATCCTCTTCCTCCGTCTGTGAAGAATCTAGATCAGTTTTCCTTCTATTTGACATACAGGCGGTTGAAGAAAAACCGGTATTTTTCCGATACTTGGTGAATTTCACAAATTTCATGACCGTTCCCTTAAGATCATCTACGGAGAAGTGGACTGGAATGGACTTGCTGTGCTTTGCTTTTATAGCCTCTTCTGAAACCTTTTTCATACTTTCATATGGATCCTTTTTAATACTTTCATTGGGAAACACAGCAGGTAATTTATTTTCTGGTTTTACATTTTTGGTTCTGAAGTCTACTGATGGTGAACCTGCAGCAGGAATATATGAATTTTCATTATTCATAGAAGATACAGCAAATCTATCACGTTCTCCTTCACTCTTATTGCTAAATACAGAGGCTGCTGGACATGAAGATTCGACCGTTCGAGAAGGAAGTAACTCGGGTAATTCCTCCTCCTCATACTCTATGGCCCCTCTGTCTTCAGTATTGAGAGAACATGCCTTAGAAACCAGTGGTGAAGTCTCTGTACTGTCCTCTACAACATTTTGAGATATACTTCCATTTACTGATACAAGATTTTCCTTTAATGGAACACGATCTTTTGATAAATGCCCTTTGACTGATTTACGTTTTGATGCAGCGTCTGATGAAGACACAGGTTCTCTAGGAGTGCTGTGCAATTCAAGCATAAAAATACTATTTGTTTTACTACAATTCTCATTATCCACAGTAGATTTTAGACTAGCTGATGCCCTTCTGAGAGTGAGTGAATTTTTATCAGTGCTTGAGAATTTCTCTCTTTGGAAAAAGCTACTGCTAAAAAGTCTGTCTTCATTTTCCACATGATCTGGATCTCTAACATTACGTTTACCTTTTTTGTCATCTAATTTATTGAGAGATAAATTATGCTTGGATGATATAGATCTAGTTTCAAGTTTAGGAATATGAAGATCAAGATTTTTTGTACTGTCTTCTGTATTTATACTTGATATCAAAGCCCGAGTTTTTGACTTAGATATTTTATCTGGCTTAAGAGAGTTCCTTTCCACTCTAGTTAAAAAGCAGTCACTATCATCATCACTCTTGATCATTATTTTATGGACTGGTGTCTTGCTACGAAAGTGTTTCAAAACAGTGATGTCTCTATCAGTGTCAGGCGTGCAAGATTCATTATCTCCATTCACACGATTTCTACTTATTGGCTCCTTTTTCACAAGGAACTGAGTAATTAAAGAATTTTTCTCAGGGGAAAAGGGAACCGTCAAACCTCTACGCCTCACGTGCTTTGAAGTTGATGGACGTAACGGTGACTCAGGAATTACCACAACTTCTGGGGTGGCTCCAACTCGAATAAACTGATCTATTCTTGTTTGTTTGACTGGTGTTGATGGGCACTGAAACAAATGCATATTGGAATACAATATAAAATAAGAAAATAGCATGATAACAATGGAAAAAATGCATATTCTTCATGGAAATTCAAAATACTTTTAAACATATTTTATCATTTTTTTACCCGAGTCGTCACAACCGTAGGATGAATCACCCATGATAAAAAATAATTTACATATCTTCAACCGTAAATATTCACTCCCTATAAAAGCTTTTTACTCCCTTCAGCAAACAACATACTCCATGCAGGGCTTGGCCCTCTGTTTCACTTTTCACCAAGTCTAACGGGATATATTGAGAGCCACCCATGAATCACATTCTGGAAGACTGCATAGCCCAGGTTCAGCTGTGGCCTTCCTTAGAGACTAAGGGCTGTTTATCTAGGCAGATTAAGCTACAACAACAACATCCACCCTGTAAAATTCCTTTTCCAGAGATAAAGAAATATTCATAACCATAACTCTCTCGACAATATCCTCTCACACATCTTCGACCGCGTCCAATCCATTGCCGTTCATCTAAAATTAACACTTTCGTAAAGCCAGTCACCTTACTCACTAAAAACAGTCCTCTCCCAAATTAATAAACAGGTTAATTCCTCTTTTGGCAGTAAGAGTTCAATTTGTCATTTTTTTTTGCCTTTCTGCAATGTAGAAACACATGCTCTATGCCAATTCACTGCCAAAATACATTCATTAGCAATTCACCACCACAGCTCTTTAAAAAAGAATTTGCAATTTTGTATATACCAGTTGACGATCTGACTTCCATCTTTTGTCTCATATAAAGCTGAGATTCTATGCCAATCAACGTTGCCTTTAAGGCCTCCAAAGAAAAAAAAACTTTTCAGTCAGTTGGAAAAATCTTTAAAACTCACGGCCCTTCTTGCTTTGAAGAGCTTAAGCATTTAAATAATTAAGGAAGACTGCACCCCATGCAACCACATCTGCCACCAATACTTCATACATTCCCTAAAAGCCATAGGGGAAAGCTCAGGATCAGCAGCAAAATCAGGTTTATTCAGCCAGGCAGCTTCGAAAACAACAAATAAAACAATAATCATTCACTCAGGCGGAAATTAAGTGGAAACTGATATCTGGCATCAGTTGTAGTATTACATTGCACAAGCTGATTATTTTCCAATTGACGGAGTCAGTGGTTTCTACAATGTCGGGGGGGACTAAGAGACTTTAACACTGAGGTGAGGCAGATTGCTCTAGTAGCGAGGTGTAATTAATATTTTTGATAAGTCACCAGGAAAGGGTTAACAAATTTTTTCGTCTTACCCTGCTCCTACTAGAAATACACAGTCTCTTGTTGGGGAACGATGATCCTTCAGGAAAACGCTTCAGGTTTCTGGGCTTCTCTTCAATAAACTCCACAGGTTTTCCTGAAGTCAAAAAGAGATAAAAGGAGGTAATTGATATAATAATATAACTGCTCATATCATGGCAAAAAATACTATTTGCAATGCAGCTCTGATAAATCTACTTCATCAAGTCCATCTAAGCCACGAAAACAAAAATGGGACCTCATCTCATCGAAAGAAATACGAAGACTCACAAAGGAAGGAAATATACCTATAAAATGGCTGCAATCTCCCTTTTAAAGGGAATGGCCAAGTCAAAGCGCACGCATACATCAGGAGATAATATATCTCAATCCTTCCTCTAAAGAGTAGGAGAGCACAAGAGGAGAAACGAGTAAGAAATAAATGAGTGAATCACAGTACAGACACTCACCAACTTACGAACAAGTTCGGTGCCAGAAGTTCGTTTGAAAGTAGAACTGTTTGTAAGATGAGTTTAGGTAAAAAAAAGTACTGTGCAGTACATATATATGCAGTACTGTACAGTACACTGAACTACTAAATAAAATATAAAGTATACAGTATGATGAATTTTAATACAGTAATAATAATGTAGTAATGCAGCACAGTACAGTAATACATATATTAATACATGGGTAGATAATGGGTAGGCTATTGCTCATATCTGTGAATGTTCATAACTCGGTTATTCACAAGTAGGGGAGCATTTGTATATATTGTATTTATTCAGAGATATATATAAGTTACATTACCATAGAATATTCTTCTCTGACCAGCATATCAGATAGCAAAAGCATCGTTTGGAGTTGGCTCTCGAACTACGTGGAACATAAGCAGAACTTGTTCACTTTGTACACTGGCAGTGAATGTACAAAAAATTTAAAATTACAAAGAGATAATAAACTAGCCTACTAACGTAAACTAATTCATAAAGAAAATATTCCCCTTCCATAGGTTTTGATATATATATATATATATATATATATATATATATATATATATATATATATATATATATATATATATATATATATATATATATATATATATTATATATATATATATATATATATATATATATATATATATATATATATACAGTGTTGCTGCCTCACTTATCGCGGTAGTTCGGTTCCGGGACCCGCCGCGAACCAGGAAATCCGCGAAGTAGGATCCGCCTATATGTACATAGATATTTTAATATATTTTTACGCTTACACTGTATAAACCCTCCCTGCACTGTTAAAAAAACACCCTTTACATTATAAATAACAGCAAGCAACGTAAATTTTTATGAAAGTGATAGATAAAATTACAGTGAATGAGGTGATAATGACGTGACATACATATCATTTACAATTATTTTTTCGTTTACGTACAGTATAAACCCTCCCTGCACTGTTAAAAAAAACACCCTTAACATTATAGATAACAGCAAGCAACGTAAATTTTTATGAAAGTGATAGGAAAACTTACCGTGAATGTGATGATGACGTGACATACATACTCATTTACAATTATTTTTTCGTTTACGTACTGTATAAACCCTCCCTGCACTGTTGAAAAAACACCATTTACATTATAAATAACAGCAAGCAACGTAAATTTTTATGAAAGTGATAGATAAATTAC
>JAXCGZ010017456.1:0-12500 GCA_037179515.1 Halocaridina rubra | reverse complement strand
ATGTAAAGATAGGAAACAATAATGGAAATGAAACCTATATTTAATATTACCCAAAATTCCCTCGCAGGGCCTCTTTCTGCTAGTACAGATACGGACAAAGAACAATCCCCATGGGCACTCATGATGAAACAAAGAGCCCCACTATAGCATAATGAACAAATATAATGAATGACATAATGTGAGTTTTCTCTCTCTCTCTCTCATCTTTCCATGTCAATTTATTCATCTATCTCTCTGCCACTTTTCCTTCTAAACAATACAATGCTATTATACAAAAAGCAATATAATTCCATTTTTAAAGAACTAGGCAATAATGGTCAGAAAGATATGAACGTCATTAGTTCCAATGGCTTAAAATAAGTTGGATATCTTTTAAAGACTTCCTTTAATGAATCAGGATATGGAAGAGAATAGATAACATTCACACAGAGGTCTGACTCCCCACCCCCACCTCATCTATGTAGCCACTACAGTATGTTCAAATACCTCCCCCACCAGTATTTCTACACACCTCTTTGATGGAAGCTTTTCCCATGCTTGCATGGAGCTACTGTTTCTTACTAGCCTCCAGAACATACAGTAGTTGATTTTGATCAACTATATTTTATCACTAAAAATCTTAGTTTTTTCACAAGTTTTTTCACGGGTTTTATAATTCCACACGTGCATCATGAGTTAAAAACTCTATCTTGAGGAAACTATAAAACCACTGCTACTGCTCAAGGGACTGCCTATAGGCCAACAGAAGCCACTAAAACAGCAGATTAAGGCTTCATTCTTAATTTTCATAGCAAGGACCATAGATTCCATATTCCCACATGGGTGCCGTGAGTCAACAAAGAGAATATAATTCATTCATTAAGCTTTCTTTCTGTAATGTTCAGGACGGGTTAAGAAAACTTCTACAATCCTTTGGGTAGTAGACAGAGGCAGAGCATCATCTCAAATAGGTTGAATAAGAGGCTGTGGATCTTACCATGGATGAGAAAGTGGAGCTCTCGCCATGCACACACTAAACAATGTCCATGGAGCAAGCAAGCCTATGACTCTCTTTTAAAAGATTATAGAGGCACAGCGAAAAAGCTTAATGGTATTCACTACAGGATCTGGTCTCCCATCCACACACGTAGCAACTTCTCCATTTCGTGGGTAGGCTAGGTTCGCTGCTTCGTAATGGCAATTGACCGCATGTGTGCCAAACCTTTCACAGCTTCAAGAATACAGCTTTCAACTTTTAAGAACATCAGAATGGTAGAGTGTGACAGCTTCAAATCAAATGCAATCATGTTCACTTTCTTTCCTCCTTCATACTGCCTTTTTACATCCACTTCCATTATGAGATTGATAGCTTTTCTTTCATTCTTGGCAACTTTAGGAGTAGACAAAGATGACTTCCTCTCCCTCTTCATAGACATAGTGGGGGTTTGAGAAATGCTGTGGAGACACAAACTGAAGACAACTTACTGCAAAGGCTACTAATAGTAGATTGAGAGCATGACGTGAAAACGAGCAAGTCTTGCTGAGATACTAGCACTGCCGGCGGTAGGGAACTGTCATAGGCCCAGCTGGGCAACACTAACACTGACAGACTGGCTGTGGCACAGTTATGGCATGAAATACAGTACATATTTGTGGTTCCTTCACTATCATAATATCAAATAGTCATAAATCGCATAGGTGTTAAGTCAATAACCATATACTGTAGATGTATTAATGCACAACATTCATAAAGGTATTACACACAGTTTAGATTTCTTTTTTATTTCACAAACTCTATTGCACATGAAAAGTTAGCAGAGGGATTCTGTTCTGTACATTCCCTTCTGATGTAAGATGAAAGACATCTAACAAACAGCTTTTCGTTTTTTTACGTTTCGTGTCTATTAGTTCCCATTTGGGAGTGGACACACATGGATAGAAGCTGGGGAATAAAGGCTGGATGCCTTAATATACGATGTAAGACATCTAGCAAAAAGCTTTTCTTTTTTTATGTTTTATGTGTCAGTATTAGTTCCCATTTGGGAGTGGACACACATAGATAGAAGCTGGGGAATAAAGACTGGATACCTTAATATACGATGTAAGACATCTAGCAAAAAGCTTTTCTTTTTTTATGTTTTATGTGTCAGTATTAGTTTCCATTTGGGAGTGGAAACAGATGGAAGGAAGATGGGGAATTAAGGCTGGATACCCTTCCTATCACCCTGCCGTTGGCTCAAACGCAAGTCCGTCACCTCCCGACTCAAGCATTCAACCGATCCACAACAGCTGTTCCCATCTAATGTTACACAGGTCCTAGCCAGAAATGATTAAGGGGATCTAAATGAAGGAGATAATAATAAAAATCTTAATTAGTATACAACTTTCTTTTGCTTACCAAAATAAGTGTGTCCTTAATGTACACAGAGTCAATGATAGGTATAGAAGGGCCAACTTTTTCCCGGACGACTCCAATCAAAGATTTTTCTGATAGGACAGCACAAGCCTTTGATATGTCTAATTCAGTGACAATTTCTCCATCGCCAGCTGTGAGAATCCTATTAAATGTAATTAAAAAACAGCATATATACTAAAGTATAAAAGAAAACTTGGATACAGCCTTAAGTAACTAAGCATAAAAATAATAATATGAAAGCAAACAGTACTAGGAGTTAAAAAAGCAGCTAAAAAAGTCATAATACTGGTACGTACATGACTAAATTGAAGAATACTTTTTATTCCCTAAATGAAAAAATAAGTATTTCCTTTAACTTCATTTTAAAACTGCATTTCTCTTCTATCTCTTTTCTAACCATCCTTTCAAGCTTTTTCCTTACTTCTAGCCACAGCAAAAACAAGAAATAAAAGCATAACACATCTATTGTTCCTTTTAATTTTATTTAACTCATTTATAGCATTTCTTGAGCATAACATACATTGTGAACAAGACATTGCCTATACCAAATTTAAATTCCAAAATCTAAACAGATATCCTTGGCTTCTCCTCGACCATTCACAGCTATTATTGTAGCACACTGACACTTGTCAAAGCATGGCTGCACATATTTTACACTAACCCATTCTGTTTTGCACACTTCTCACCTTCCTATATGTCAATATTTCACCCTCAAAGTGTATTAATTGCCCTATTCCTCAATCTCTGATTTATGTAAAGCTATAATTCCTCTTCTAATTATATCAATGTCCCTAACTGTACCTAAATGCCAGGTGTCCAAACTAACTTGGCAGTCTCAAATCCAATTCATCATTATTTTTTTTCTTTTAACCTATATTTCTCTATCTCATTTCTCATCTCGTGGAACCATCTATATTTCATAATTCTTCAAAAATATGTCATATCCATCTCCAGTGCTTCAATTATTTTTCTTCATTTTATTCAGAAATCAGCACTTACAATCAAACTAAACTATGGGAAAACTCAGTCCTTCATTAAGCCACTCTTAGTCAGCCATGCTCAGCTCCACTCCAAAATCCAACTTTATGAATGATCTCCATTCCTCGATCATCATCTAAATTTAGTATATTCACTCACAAAATTCTGACACAGTTACTCGTATGTGTGCACACACATGCATGTGTGTGGTTTTTTCACTATTAATTCCCATTATGGGCGTGGACATAGATTGGAGCAAGAGACTTAAGTCTGGATGCCCTACCTAATGCCCCGCAGTGCACTCAATCTTCCAATTTCTTAACTCACTATCAAGGCTGCATCTCAACACTTTACTTCTTTTCACATTAATCAGTAGTGTACGCACCCTTCCCATTCTTCCACTAGTCTTTGGAGATTTTAATCTAAATCAGCAATTAAGCACATCCTTATATGTACAGTAGAGAGGTACAGTACTGACATTACGAAAAGAACCTAGCACGATGCAAAATCACAGAGCAGACCAGTCCATAACTATCTAACAGAAATAGCACACAAAGCCAATCTATATTATGTTGGATCAAACATAATGACCAATATACACTAAAATTACCTCAAGATTAGAATATTTAGCTGTGTTACCCTATCAAAGACATAAATGGTAATTACACAGAATATTTAACTTATTCTCCGAGTGTGATAAAGTTCTTGTATCTCCATTACTAACACAACGCTTTGATCTCACTGGTTACAACACTGCCATTGTCAAAAGCAGAACCAATAATCTAATCTTGCCAAATTTATATAAAATGGGAATCAAAATAAGCAATTTACTATTTCACAGTTTTACTTTAAAAGCTCTGTTAATCTATCATTACCTATTTCTTCAGTATTTGGTTATTCTCTCAGCCTGTCTTTTTGTTACTGTTC
The DNA here is from genome assembly GCA_037179515.1 of Halocaridina rubra. Taxonomy (NCBI): domain Eukaryota; kingdom Metazoa; phylum Arthropoda; class Malacostraca; order Decapoda; family Atyidae; genus Halocaridina; species Halocaridina rubra. Next base: position 8,200 of record JAXCGZ010017456.1, on the reverse strand, counting down.
TTTATTCTCTTATTTCTGCCATGTCCTTAAGTTGCTATTTTTCATTTTATAAGTGTTTTATTGGTGCCTGGGCCCGATGAAGGTGATTTTTTTTACCTGTTCTGGTGTCACACTCATAAAAAAAAAAATCAGTCTCTCAAAAGCACACCGCATGTCTAAGCACTTCATTATCATAAAGTCTTGCTAACAATAACATAGTAAGTGATAATCATATATCATATAAAAAGAACTAATCATCTATCAAGTAATTAAAAATATATGAGGAAAGAAAAGCTTTTGTGTTCAAATATATAAAAATAATAAGATGGCATTCAAAACGTAAATCTGAATAATAAAAATTTAATATACACTAAACAATTTTACTGCTTACACCCCATACATTACATAAAGTAAATAACAGCTTACCGTCGACAAGAGCGAGTCATCGATTTATCACAAAGTTTTACGTAAAATGTCCAGCCATCGTATAATCCTCGTTCTTCGGCAATCCGCATAATTCTAAAATACTTAGCAACTTGGTCTGACTCCTGTAGTTCATAATTCCTCTCATCCAGCCAATGGCCCTTCTTGTAACTGTCTTCCAAGTATTTGGTTTTCAACAGCCATTTTCCTGTCAAGCAGTTAAGCGAAGAAAATACTAAATTTCTAGGTATAAAATGGTTGATAATAGTTTCCACTCCAAGGTAAGCTTTTCAGCCTGCCAGTGAGATTAATCCAACAATTGATCCTTGAGACTATGTGGCTGGGGAATTAAGACTGGATGCTCTTTCTAGTGTCCCACGGAAGTCTCGATCGACGGTCTACCAACTCTGGAGTTGAGCAAGCTGACACTCAGCCGTGGTCTCCGGATCTGATACCAGGCAGAAAACAATGGGAGAGGTGACTAGACAAATTGAGGCACTAATATTGGAAAAATAAACACTTGCTTAGTGGACCAGACAACTCACAATAACAGAAGTAATCCTGATGGTATGTTGAAACAATATAAAGGGTTTGAGGAACAAATTAAAAACAATTACCGGTACTTAATATCAAGTAATGATTGTGGATATAAATATACATACACAATCTCCCTTAAAAGGATGCTGGCCGAGTCAAAGCACACACGTATCCCCAGCTCCCTGGGATAAATAGCTATCACACTTTCCCCCCACCACTCTGCATGGGTCACTCACAGTGTAAGCGGGCAAGGATTATCATTACAGAGAAGCAATGGCATGTGCTATCTGAGTACTTTTCCCAACTCATGACATGTAAAACTTTAAAGTAAAAGAAAGTTTGTCAGGCATGAGATAAAGAATACTCTCAAGGATGGTACTGTAACAGCAAACTGCAATTGAGGCCACTGTGGAACTTTAAGAAGGGCATCCAGCCTTAATTCTCAAGATTTAATCTGCATCCACTCCCCCAAAATGGGGATTAATAATGACAAAAAAAAAAAAAAAAAAAAAAAAAAGTCAACTGAATGGGGCAGAGCTGTGAATTCCCACCTTTGTATTTTACTCCAACAGAATGTCAAGGCTTTTTTGCTCTGACTCAGCCAACCCCTAAAAGGTGTGAATATGCCTTTTGTGTAGAGACAGAGATCAAATTACCTGCTGCTAATCCTGCCAGGATTTTTTCTGTACACTGAAAAGTTTTGGCAATAACATGTGTGCATAAGAATGTGAATTTATCTTTTCTATCAACCACCACACCGCCCAACTCTTCTATATATTTGTGAAGCTTCAGTACTTCTGGATGTTGAAACGTAAATCCAGAAAAGATGAATTTCTTAGTTTCCGAAGTGCAAGAGGCCATGCTTCAGAATATGAGTACAGTACCTGAAATATATGTTTAAATCAGTTAATAAATGACATATACATTTATAATAATAATAATAATAATAATAATAATAATAATAAATAATAATAATAATAATAATAATTATTATTATAATAATAATAATAATATATTACAGGAATATTTTCTGTCTGTCTCAATGAATTCCACAGAAAAGCATTCTCAAATAAGAGGACAGATTACTTATACCAACAAAATTATTTTTTATATTATTATATTCTATTCATTTAAAACAATTAATTAATAAAAATAATATTAAAAAAGACTGTCCTTTCCATATGATTTACGAAAGTGAAGAGATCTCTTTATCTGCAATATGATGTACTATTTTTGGGTGATTTATTGATCTACTAATATGGATAGCATAAATGATTATAATATAATAATGACACCAAGAACCAAACATTGTGCTCTCGCAAAACTAATTCTTTTCAACATAGGAGCTGATCACTTTCTGTAATAAACATTCTCATATAGATGATGATCAAAAATTTCTAAGGATATCTATTCTTTCTCTACATGTGACTAAAAGCAAATTGCCACTAATTGCACTCCAGTTTGTCTTTACGCTCACATTATAACAGTTCCGTCGGAAAAATTAGCCTCCAAAGTACTTAACAAACGGGTGCCATCAAGATAGGCTGTGGTCATCTGCCATTTCAGATTTGGCATATTATGCCACAGCTGTTTTGGGGCTGGTTCTTTTGACACTAAATCTATTTTGCGGATGGCACCAAATCAGCATCGCACAATCGTCCCATTATGGCCCTCTTGACACTCCCAAGTACACACCAGAGGCTAAGATAAGAAGACCAGTCCACACCTGTTGGACAAAACCAGCCTCTCAAGCACTTCCATTGCCAAGGTACTGCTATTAATTTTCTATGTGGCACCTGAGCTAAGTGTCAGAACTACAAAATACCAGAAAATATACTCACAGTTTTGTAACTTTAAAATTATGATACCTTGGTAGACCACTGACGCTCGTGTAATTTCATGCTTTTTTTAAGTATAACAACAAAATAACATGAGCCGTTACCAAGATATCAAAGCTTCAATGTTGCAAAACTTTAAATGCATTTTCTGGCATATTGTAGTTATGGCACTTAACCCACTATAGTACTAGGTGCCTAATATATATAGTGTAATGGCTATATGGATATTACACTCTTAAACCATCTTCAATTCTGGGTTGGGGCATAGTTAAAAATTGGTTTTCTGCCAGCTAAATAATTAGCTTCAGAACCAATACAAAACCTCCAATTTACGACTACAGCCTAACCTAAGCTTTAATTACGAAATTCATATCCTGAATCATGTATGAAAAAAAAAAAATCAGTTTGGAGGCTAGTTTGGGCAGAAGGGAGTTCCTATTAGGAAATCTCAAAAACTAACAATTCCCAACGGTCAAAGGTTACTTTTACACACTCATACATATACGCATGCCTCATTCCCCCTTGTAAGGGGGGTGGCTAAGACAAGAAACACATACGCCAAGACCCACACACACCACAACCACTCCTCTCAGCTCCTTGGGGAGGAGTGGTTGAGGTGTGTGTGGGTCGTGGTGAATGTGCTTTTCTTGGCTTGGTCACCCCCCTTACACACTCAACAAGTGAAATGTAAAAAAACTGAAATATTTAAACCTCTAATAAACAATACCAATTAGCAATACAGTAATTACCTGGGAGTAATCTAACCTAAATTACCTAGTCTAATATCAAATTTCATGAGTTTTTCCTACCTTAAGGTGTGAAAGTAAACATATACTTTCCAATGGTAAAACTATTAGATACTTTCAAAATACAAAATACAAGAATACACAAAACCTTAACATCAAGATTTTAATGGTCTCAAAATTAACATGATGGTGGTCCGGTAGTTTTCAATGCATATTCATATAAAATAAATAGAAATTTATGAATGAATTGATAAAAACACTTGACAGAGCAACTGATGAGTGACATTAAAAATTTAAATACCTTTAAACAGAAAATATTGGAAAAAAAATCCTAATTGGGGTTTTACCCCCAGACCCTCTTCCACTAACCTAGGTAGAAGCAATTAATGGGCTAAATGAAAATTGTGCTAATTTATAGTATATAAAAAAAAAACAACAACAACCGGAATATGGATGGAGAAATGAAAGAGAATGAAGCACTCAGAGAGGAAATAAAATCTTTGGAGGAAGCAAATAAAGCACAAGGGCAGGAGAGAAAGGTGTCGTATGACTTCAGTCATACTGAAGCCAGAATCTGAAACTTATAACAAATCTTGAGGGGTAACGGTTGGTCGAGGGCACAGATATTTTATTACATGCACCCCCAAGAGGCCTACAGGATAAGGGACCCTCGGTCCTCGAAAACACCACAAGGCGTGAAGAGAAACATGTGAGGCTAGAAGTCAAGGGTGAAATGGAATACTCTCCCAATTGTTTTCTTTAGTACAGCCAATGTTTGTAGAAAGTGTCAAGGAGATATATGACCGGACCCATGAGACTTGGCATCCGACATGGAGTGCCTGAGGAGGTGGGAAAGGCCAAGAAGTCAGCCAATTCCTAAACCACAAGAAACACAAACATTTAACCCGTACGTATGTACATGCCCTGGAGAGTTACCCAATAGCCACGCTCTGACCTGGAACTTTTCCGTTCTATAGGTTTGTTGAAACAGCTCCACCCCAAAATAGGGGCGGACTCCACTTCGAACCTGGCGTTGATTTGCAGGACTAGATGTCACTCGAGTTCATTGGCAGGATTGGATGTCAAGCCACGCCCTGCCCCGGGGGTATTTCAAGAACCACCCAGGGCAGACACAGTTAGTTAGAACTTTGCCAGGGGCACGAATAGATCTTAGATTGTGATAGTCATAGGGTGGGGGCATTGAGGCGTCAAAGATGTGTTGTACTCTAGAATAAATTAAGATAAAGGAATCACTGCTTGTCCATTCTTACCTTGTACCCGTCTGGTACTAATAATTATAACGTAGTAAGTAAACCTTTACGTCAATGGTGGCAGCGCAGTACGGATCATCACGCCTGGAAAACATAGGAAGAGACTCTCATAACAGAAGAAACCAGTGCGAAGAAAAGAAAATAAGAATGGCAAACGCAGAAATCCAACATCTCCCAATTCAAGAAATGAGTGACGAGGCAAAACACTGGAGAACTCTCGAACTGGAGGAGCACGTGCGGCACCTACAAACTCCTGCCGACGCCGCTCCGTCGAGAAGGAACTTGGTCGACGCCGACAGAGAAACCGACGCCTCAAACATCGACGAACAGCCTGCCGCTCCGAGCCCCGTGGTGACACAGGGAACGCAGCAGGACAAGCCCCCACCCCGTGCCCTGGTTGTAAAGGAGCCTCGAGTCAAAAATTCACTTTTATACCTCGACGGCGCAAATGTAAAAGACCTCGAATGTCCGTCCATAATTCCCGCGACCGACTTCCTGAAATACTTGGGTCTGCGGATGAGAAGTGACGAGTGGTCAAACAGAGAATATAATGAAACTTTTAAAGAACTATTCCTAAGATATTTCTTAGTAAGCCGAAGTGTGACCGGAGCATTGAGTGAAAATGCCCATTACAAGAAATATAAGTTGCCGGATCCGACCAAGAAGACGACGATTCGTCGACTTTACTCGAGAGATGGAGAATTGGACGGAAACCTCCCGTGCCCAGGAGAACCCCCTCCTTCCTTGCCTTCTGCCGTGAAGTTCTTCAGGACCACCTCCTTAAAATAGCTAAGTACTTGTGATCTGTATCCAGTGAGTAATGGGACAATTAGTAAAAGAAATTGAGGTCGGTGGACGCCGCCATTTTATCTTGTAGTTATGCTTTGACTCAGCCAACCCGCCTATGAGGGGTGTGGCGCCTAATAAGTTGATAAAAGTAGAATTTCTGTACCCATTACTAACATGGATAATTTGTACTAATAGCTATAAGCAGTAATAAACTCCGTTTTTTGTTATAAGTTGAGTAATGTAAAGAAATTGCGTTGGAAGTGTGTTCCATTTATTTGTATTAATGCTTAGATTGAATTTTAAGAACGCGAATGTATCGATTTTTAATTGGAAAATTTTAATATATGTGCAATCACTATTACAGTATATTAATTTCTTAAGCGTAAGAATTATAGTGAGAAATATACGTGCATCTGCTTTTAAGTGTTTCATAGACCACGTGTGGTTTTCGAGAAAGGAATGCGGAAGTGACCATTCGATCTCCCAACCTCGTTATTATAAATCTGTAGTAATTGTACTGATCTTTGATATTTAAAGTACGTGTAAAATCATTTTTATATAAATTTCTTAAAGCGTAAGAAATCGAGTGTTAAGATTGCGCCTGTTTTTAAGGTTCTTTCTTTTTTTTTCTTTTTTTTCTACGCGGGAGTAATGTTTTAGCGAAAGAAAGACATAAATGACAGATTGTTCTTTTCATGTTGTTTTGATGGGAAATTAATATTACGATACGTGTGTGGCATGTTTTTTGAAGAATAAGAACTTTTGTGATATTGTTTAGAGATGAGTTTTTTTAATTTCGCGCTATGCAGGTGAAAGTAAGAGTAAATTAGAGGAATTTGTGCTGTCCTAGAATAGGGAAGGTTTTTCAGTGTCGCCCAAACGTAGCTTCAAGGGAGTAGAATGTTTGTTTGTTCGTTAGAATGGGACCTAGGACTGGTGAGGCAGTCTGTGACCGCGCGGCCCACCTGAGATTTCACCTTTACTCTTCTTCAGAGAGACCGGGAAAGGAAAACCAACGCGTTGTAAATAAAAAGGGAATTTTACAGAAAGGGGATGTTTGTCTTGATAGTGATATAGCGAATGAGTATGAATGACTGGGGGTATAATGGGGGGGGGTTGCTCTAGGGGGTGAAATCGCGGAAAGCACCGTTAGGAAGCACGATTGGGGAGTCTCTGCGAGGGTCGTTCCCCTGCTCCGCCAGGTTCTTCTGCATGCCATATCAGAGTATTTGTATGGGAGGTGATGCGCTGTTGCAATATCTAGTGAGGGATATTTTTGAGAAAATGATTCTCCACCTGCCCAGATATGGTTGAGATGCCAAGTTTGTTTTATTTTTGTTTTGTCCCCTACTCCGCCATTGAGATTATTATTCGATTTCCGAGAGATTCCAAGATAGATGTTACGTGATAAAGAACGTGAATCTATGAATGATTCTTTATTTTCTTTGCTAGCTGCAGTATATACATTATTTGTCTGAAGAGATATGTTAGATTGATAAAATAAAACTTTGCGAGTTTTAGCCATGATAATGTTTTATCAAAATTATTTCAGCTTGGTCATAAAGAAAGAGTGAGAGCTGACACGAAATGACAACAAGAATGTTACACAGCCGTTTCCCGTATTTGAGAGAGCAGAAGTTGATCCAGAAGCCAAAAGAACAGGGGAGAAAACAGCGCCCACATGCGCACCCCCGTAAAAGCAAACAGACAGAAGAGTTATAAGTCGAACTTCTCCCTGTTCTGGAGGAAATTCTGTTGTATAGTAATTTAAATAAGTCAAATTCGAGATAGTAAAAGAATATATATATTTTATGTTTGAATTGTTCATGTACCACTCCTTATGAGATTTTGAAACTTAAGCAAAATGCATTCTTTACTGTTGCTAATGAAATATGATTTTTGTTTTTATTATTGCATACACAGAGATAGACTTTTTATATTCGTTGATACCCGTTTTTGTTATATAGTTCTTTTTGTATTGAAGAAATCTTTAAAATCTTACTTAAAGAGTTTTGAAAAGATTATCTAGAGATAACTATGGTTAATCCCTAACATTTTCATGAATTTTAGATTACAATTGAGCTAATTAAGATAATTGAGATTATTGGAGATTATCTGCTGAGTTTTAAATTTAAAATTAATGATATTTAAGTCATTATAAGACGTCTGTTAAGAAAAAGATATTTGTACTTTTGTTGATAGTAGTAGAGATAGTGTCACATATGATTTTAATCTTTTGTTTTAATTTCATCAGAGTGGGTGCGCTCCGACTCAACCCTCTGATTTATAGCAAGAAAAGAATTGTCATTATAGACGAGGATGTGTATGCTGTTACAGTAAAGTCCTTATCAAGATTAAACAGAAAGGAATGGATTTATGCTTCGACAGTTCTGCAGTTGTACACTAAGTTCTTTTTGTTTTTGTTTTTGTTAATGAGGGAATGAGAATAGCCGCTGACAATAAACGTAAGACTCTATCGATAGTCATTGCTAACGTTTGTTCATTTTCATCTGTTTATTTATTATTTTATTTTTAGAAATACTCTGCGACGATTTTTTTATTTTCAGTACAAGTTAAAGGACGGAGGCCCGTCTCAGCTGACACATGGGTGGAAACC
>JAXCGZ010017455.1:52500-65011 GCA_037179515.1 Halocaridina rubra | reverse complement strand
TGGTCAAGATTAGAGCTACTGGAAGCACGTCCTCACTGGATGAACCCAGGAACTAAACGATGATTAAGAAGAGACTTTTCAAGCATGCGCAGGATGGTTTATGCTCATTAATAGAAGATCTAGCTAGCATCCAGATCACAGGAAATGCAGTACAGTATGTGCAAACGAAGCAGCAACCAGAGTTCATCAGAATACTGAATGAATTAACAATACAAAAAAATATCAAAAAGAACACTTTGAAAGATTAAGTTGAAAGAATCTTTGAATTTATATTGAAGCTAAAGTCATGGCATGATTTATAATTTTCAAGGAATGATTAAGTTTGTTTGTGAAGGAAAAATCACTAGCTTTAAGCTTAAAACAATTTTTATACAAACATATCTACAATGGTAGGATTCCCCTTGAAAAGGGGTAGTCAAGTCAAAGCTCAAGCGTAGTCACCAGAAAGTCACTTTAACCTATCTCACCCATCTCAGCTCCTTGAAGATAATTGGGCACCACAATTCCCTAACCACATTACTAGTAAAAATATTAATTGTGAATATTCTCTGGGTATAATGATGATGGACAATAAGTTTACCTCGCAAGATACTAAAGACTTAATCACGTAATACTGTCAACATATCTTTTGTTAAAAAAAAAAACTCAGGGTAACAATTACATCTGCCAAGTCCTTCTTATGAAGGCAACCGTCCTAGCCCTTGGTAGAAAAGGGAGTTCGTGACGTAAAACCTAATCCATTGGTATAAAATTACCAACCTTTAATACAAATAAAATTAGATAAAAATGCTCCATTAATGAACATATTATATTCAAAGTTAAGTTTCTAATCATTGCACTTCAACATATCATACAGTTAACGAATTATTTTCCCATGAATGTAATATCATAAAATAGCCTTCTTTCGGAGGCTAAAAATGTTTGTAAACAGAACACTATATCATATTCACACGGCATATGAATTCTTATCCCATGAACTTGAATGTATAAAGACTATAATCACGAGAGAAAATGTGAAAAGTTATATGCATTGTTTACAGCAAAAGCTCATAGCTCTCCATCTGGCCCAATCTTTTTAGTCAATGACACTTACCTTATTTCCTTTACACCATGAATTCTACTTGCTTAACAATTTCTTTGCTTAGCAAATTTCAATTATTGTTTCAGAGCCCCAAATATCAATATCTAGAGTAACACATGTAGTGCACAATAAATAGGTCACTTACAGTCCAAGTTACGTTGCTGTTTTGTCAGGAAGCCTAGAGAACAAAAACAACAAATCCAAATTATGGAATCCAGATTTTCTATGTCTAACACAGTTTAAACATAATGAAGTCATCACTGACTTACTTCTAGCACCCAAGTGGCCATCCGCTCGTAGGACTTGATACCCGGGGGCATAGGGAGCTTTGGTAACCAAGCCTCGCTGCATCAACTGTTGTTGCAATGCAGCTCTGTTTTGCAGCCCAGCCATGGTTGACATCCCATCCAAACCTTTAAGTTGAGGTGATCCTGCCATACTTTCAAGACCTGAAATAGTGATGAGATTTAACAGCATTCCACTTGCACTAAATCTAAATAAATCGTAATAGCGCAATGAAATAAGTTAAATACCATATACAACAAATAAAAAAATTTTGTCAAACTAAATTATAAGTAAACACATTAACATATTGCAATCACTAAGACCATAATATACAACTCACACTATAGAAATATAGAAATCTTTTATACTATTCATAGTAACATCATTGATATGAATTAGTTACATCCATAATTTCAATAAATCTCAACATTTGGGTTTGGTGGAGAATATTTAACTCCAAATAGTTAATTCCAGCACCCTGGGCCAGCCCTACAATAAACGTCCCCTTCTCCCTACCTAACGAGTTTTGATAATTACAATAAATGACAGTAGATTATCTGAATTACAGCAATACTACAATTAGCAAATTCTTTTTTTAAATTATAATGCCCTCATGTTTAATGATTAATAATATTTATATTTTAGGTAGCCAACTGAGTAGAACTTGCTGTTGCTAGGTTCTAACAAGTACTAGTAAAGACGAAATTTTCCAGTTATTTTAATGAAATTATTCTAGAAATTTTTTTCTCAATAATACTATCATCATTCTTAGCTACTGATCTCATTGCTACTGAGATATATGGATTACGATTTTTTCTGAAAGTCGCTCAGAATTTGTGTAGTGCCCCAAGATTTTAGCTCCACAGAGAATCACCTAGTTCACATGGTGTGCAGCCCAGGCTGAGAAAATACTTACAAGTAAAAATCTAATTCCAGTTTAACGAAAAATATGTTAAAGAAGATAAATCTAAGACACTCACTACAACACTGAAATGGTACTCAGTTACCATAAATGAACCTTAAAACCCCAATATACACGTACAGTATACAAGAACTTTGCATACAAATAATATTACAGTAGCAAGAACTAGAGGATTTTTTCTTACCTGAAGAGGATAGAGCAGTGCTCAAGAGATCAGGCTTAGGCTTCAGTGGCATCTGTGGGGCAGCAAGAAGAGAGCTTAGGCTAAGACCTGAACTGCTAGCACCTAAGGAAGATTGGTCACTTAATTCTTTTTTCACAGGGGGTGGCTCACCTTTAAGCACACCCAAAGTTGTACCCCCACCTGAAATATAATGAATAAATTTATAGTCTTTACTGTCTCGAAAAGACATAATCTTGTACAAAAAAAGAGCCGTACAATACATATGCTGTTGTTTGCACAAATGCTTTATACGCTTGCAGCAAAGATGTAATGGGACAGAGCAAATTTTTCTTATTAAGGTTTCTGAAGAGGTATTAGAAGACATCAAAACTAATATAAAACTTAAATACAGCACAAGAATAAAGTTATTAACACTCCTTTGATAATATTACCATTCCAATATCCCAGACTATAACAATACAGAACTACCATCATATAATGAACTAAACATATTAATGTCCTACACAAATATACTGCTTCAGTATTGCAAATACATTTATTTCAGACTTCAGTTTTGCCTACTATACTATACACCATTCTGCAACATTTATTAGGTGCAATATATTGTGTTTATTGTTCTGATAACCTCAACAATTCTCTCATCTGGCATCTGACACACCAACGACAAAACTTTTATACGTTGCAGATTAAAAAAATATATATATAAAATGGACCCAGAAGCCAAATATTATACCAAGTTATTAACATTAGTAACTTAAATGATTGACAAAAGCCATAAATCTGCACATTACCTACTCATAGGCAACAATGTCACATCCTCATGACCTATGATGATTCTATAACTCACCAGGAACATTCATGTTATCAGGATCCTCTTCCTCATCCCATTCCTCAGAGTCACTGCTCTCACTCTCATCTTTGTATTTAGTCTGCTTGGCCGCCTGTAACAAAAGTATTCCAATTACTCATCATCATCTTTTGTCAGCTGCATATATCAAAGAGTTATTATTTTCGTTGCTATAACATCCGTAGAAAGGAAAAATCAATGAGCCTTCATAAGTGTAAGATCAACACGTCTGTTATAGCAATGTCCATGGTTGCCTATCTAAGAAGTTAACAATTTTATAGTCATGATAAAGTTCTAAACTTTCATGATATAAAGCATACAATAAATAAAAGTGATAAAAAACTGAGTATAAAACATTCAGTATATCAAATAAAATTATATTCATAGCAGTTACTATTGTATATAGAATTTCAATGTGACAATTTTGCATTCTGGCATTACGAATTAAGAAGCAAAAACACACACAACAAACCCATCGCCCATCTTTTCCATCCCTTTTCATATTATGAATCCATGACATTATGACAAAATGATTTCCAAATGTAAGAATTCAAAAAATCATGGTCATCATTAATTTATACCATCATTAACAATTCAATACAGTAACTCCACCATAGCTACCATATGGTCCAATGGCAGTGGTGACTGTCTCCAGCCTTTAGCCCTAAGTCTCTCTCTCAGATAATGTAAGTCTGTATCTCTCTTTATATCCTTTAGGTGCACAACTGCCTCTGTCTTTTATATGGATAGTCTTAACTGCAAAGCATTCTTACTGATGTAGAGATTTGTTCTCCCATTGTCTTAGAACTGAAATAAATTCAAATTTGAAAATATATCATTCACAAATTGGAATAATATTATAGGACTTTATTACCTCTTGTAGAAGACCTGATTTCATTCTTTATGTGAACTATCAAGTTCTAGACAGTACATAAGCCTATGATAAGGATGCTCTTCATGAATACAAAGAAAAAAACTTGGTAAAGTTTTGACAAGGTTTTTCAATTAATAATATTTCTTGAAAACTTTATACTGAACATTTGAATATGTTCATAAAACATTTCTAGTTAAATTTCTTTTAAAATTCATATCTGTATACTAGTAATAATAATAATAATAATAATAATAATAATAATTATAATAATTTTTTCACTACTCCCATTCCAAGGTCTGTTTGGGTCAGGGTTTCTGACAAGGTGTCTTCATAGTCCTGAGTTTTGTCCTATCTTCTCTTAGCCCGTTTTCGCCTTGAATCCTCCCTCAATCACACAATCCATCCACCATTGCATTGGTCTTCCTCTTTTCCCCCTACCTCTAAATCCCATCCTCATCACAGTCTTGCTCATGTCATCATTTCTGTGCACGACATGCCTATACCACTACAGAGTCTTCTTTCTCTGAAATTTCTATTACCTTTGCAGTTCCTCTACTTTTTTTGTTTCTGATCAAGTCCATTTCTGTTAATCCACACAACCCCCTGAGTAGTCTCACATCTGCAACATCTAACTTCTTTTCCTGTGCCTTCTTTCTGCCCCATAAAGCATTTCTGATCTAACTGCCATTATGCAAAACATCCCTACAACTTTCACATGTATTTTATGGACACATAAAACTCCTGAAACGTTCCTCCAGTTCTTTCAGCCTCACTGCCCTCTACGTTATTAATGCCTCTAAGTCTCTATTCTTGGCCACAGTCAATCCTAAATGTCTGAAATTATGTACTCTTTTCAGCCTTCTTTCTTGCATATTAATTTCACATTCCTAACCAACATTTACTTTCAAATATTCAGTTTTCTTTCTGGTGATCTAAAAACTTCTTTCCTTGAAGTTACCTCTCAAACCTTCTAACTTCCGCTCCACTTCCTCTCCTTGCGCATTACACCAAACGATGTCATAAGCAAACAACATACATCACGGGGATTGAAGTTTTAACCCTCTAAACAAGCCATCCAAAAGATTTTGAAAAGGTAAGAGCTAAAACACGGTCCTTGAAGCAATCCAATTCTAACTACGACCTGTCAAGTCACACCGATACTACAATTCACATGTGTTTTAGCCCTTTCATACATGTCCTGCACAAGTCTCACATACTTCTCTATCATGAATCTCAACATTTCCTGACGTGGCACTCAAGTCGTATGCCTTCTCTAAATTGATAAATACCATGTGCAGTCCTTTCTCTCTATTCCACTGTTTCTCAGCTATTTTCCTCAATGCAAAGATTGTGTCTGTACTTCCCATTCCAGGTATGAAGCCAAACTATTTTGGATCTACTGATGCTTCCTCTCTAATAGCTTTTCCCATATATTTATAGTGTGCGACATTAACTTTATTCCTCTCTAATAACTGCAATCCTGGATATCACCCATCTCTTTCCAAATAATTATCATATTATTATCCCTCCATTTCTCTAGTATTTGCTCTTGTTCGTCCATCATATCCCACAGCATGTCAACTCTTTCTTCTCCCAAACACTTCTACACCTCTACTAGTATTCCATATGGGTCTGTGGCCTTCCCATTACTCGTTTCTTCAATGCCATCTTCACTTCTTCTATATGTACGCCGTTATGCGCTCTTTCCCCCGAAGACCACTCTAGGGTTTTCCCCATTTCACAAATGACCAAAATATTCCTCCCACTTTTCTAATTCTATCCTGATCATTTTTAAAGTTACAATTTTCATCTTTCATACGTCTAATGTGAAAAATATCCTGAGTGGCCTTATCCCAAGCATTAGCAATTCTAAAGCTTTTCTTCTTTCCTTCAGGTATTTCCAACTCTTTTTGCTGGCTTTCTGCTCTGTACAATTCTCTAGCTTCGTTCATGCCTAATCTCTCTCTCTCTCTCTTTTTTTTTTCTCCACTACCACAACTCTCCGTCATTAGGAGGTGACTTCCTCCTTAACCACTCAGCTTTTCACTTCACAATTTTGCCTCCCATCACTCATAAGTGTTCTCAAGCAACTTCACTTTTGCTACAACCCTTTCCTTGGACTGGTGCATCATCCCCTCCTCCTTCAGTCTTTACCACTTAATCTTAGATGTTACATATTGCAGCCTATTTTCTCTATTACTCTTCAACTCCCAATCTAACTCCATTACTTCATGGCATAGTCATTATAATAATAATAATAATAATAATAATAATAATAATAATAATAATAATAATAATAATAATAATAATAATAATAATAATAATCATAATTCCACTTCAGCATAATTGCTACTCACAGATTTAAAACAATAAAAATAATTATCTTTTATAACAAACTACGAAATAAAAATAATTCAACAACAAAAGATTAAAAAAATACTGTATGCACAAGAATATATAGTCAGTAATAAATCAACTCTCATAATACATATAACCAACAACATCTAGTAACATTGAGCATACTTCACAAGTTTTTAGGACCAGCCTTACCTCCTTATCTCTTCCTTTGCCAGGCTAAAGGGAAAAAGCACATACAATAAATAAGAATTGTGACTGTTGTATTTCTATTAGCTACCATAAAGAGTAATGAAAAGGGAAAAACTTAAGTAACACAAAATGGAGCCATTGGATTTCATGTTCTTCAGACTGCCCTTGAAAACAAATACAAAAAAATATCACAAGATGGAACTAACTGCTTCTAAGCACTATTAGGGTTAAATTTGTGGTACACACGGACATATATAACTCGTTCGAAATTGTATGCATATAGTTCTGCAAAGGTCATTCTGAACCCATTTTGACTGCTCAACGCACTCATATTATATTCTTGCAGATAAATGTAAATTTTTATATTATCAACGAGTGTATAACTTATTTTATAGTTTTTCATTGGTTTCTGATGTGTTTTCATGTTTTAATATTCAATTCCTTCCGAAGGACACCATAAATATAGTTATCAACTTGTTCCCACCTGCATCAAGAGTGGAGGAAAGTGTCGGAGTTTGAGTTTTTGGGTAAGGTTAATTAATAAAAATAAAATTCCAAAGTGGAATAAAAATTGCATATTAAAAAAAGAAAATACTGGAAAACCAACCTAATCAGGGGCTTCACATAGGCTCCTAAAAGAATATACCTTATTCTTATAAAGTATTGACAAATAGGGCCTTGAGAACTTTGGAAAAGCAAGATAATTTTGTTCAATATTAAAAAAAATCAGACAAAATAAAAGTAATCTGAAAACAACTTAAAGCACCCAAGAGGTCCCGGACTGTCTGACCCCTTACAAGTCCTTGACATAGATTAATGAGTGTTATGAAGGAATGCCACAACCCTCTTAAGGTCAGGTTGAGCATAGAATTGGGTACAATGTTCACGTTTCCCATGTGTATTTCTGTCCCATCTTCTGGGGACTGGTACCTGTACCTTAGTCAAACATAGTGCCATCCCCTATTTGTAGATGACTGCAAATTCACTTCTTTAATTGGAAAATGTCCTTGGTAGAAGGGGCAACTGCATTCCTCCTCTTTTCTGAGCTCTCATCTTAGAAGGTGATGCATAATGGTACCAGCAAGCTCTTCCTATATTCTTCAAGGTTATTACAACTCAAAGACAGAGCTCTTTATTATTTTGCCTTAATCAATTTAATTTAGTCAAATTGTAGTCCTGGTGGCTAGGGGCTGTTGCACTGTAATAGTTTTGCTGTACCAATATAATAGTCCTAATTCCTATTTACATCACCTACTATCCTTAAATTTGCTCCACAAGCATCATTTTTGTAGTGAATAAGTATCCCTAATCATCCCAGAGGGAAAATTCTAATTACTACTCAACTGTCTGAAGGTTACTTTATCATGTTTCACACAAGTGTATTTGCATAATTCTTCAAAAATCCTAGGCATAAACTCACGTCCACTACCTGTCATAATATTTTCTTGGAAATGGAAAAATTAAAGTACATTATTCCTTGGCATAGCTACAGACACAGCATACTTATTTGTCATAAATTACGTGAATGCTATCATCTGCTTATACAAGAATGTATACATGACCATAATAGGTGCAGTATAAACACCTTATCATTTCGCAATTCATATGATACCTTTGTTAAGCAAGCCTGGTTCAAGTTCAAACAAGAGAAAAAAAAGCAACGTTGGCTATGACCGCAAGAGCATACGAGAAAGTCTCAAATATACTATACACGTCTTAAAGCACACCTCTTAAATGAAATTGTGTGCATAACAACTTAAAGAGTTTTCCTTACTCCTACATGGCCCTGAGTAAAATTCATATGACAAAGTGATAGTGTAATCCTGAGACCCCTTACGCAAAAATAAAAAAAACACACACAACAATGACACATTTCTGTAATCTTAAGACACGCAATAATATACTTTCTCCTAGAGTATGAAATCATCAATTCTACAAGTGATTCTCGAAGGGTGAGTACACGCCTCACCTCTGCAGTATTTTCTTACATCTCCCCTGGCTTTTATCTTTCTTGAATGCCCATTCATTGACCCTCTCTCGATGAACTTATTTAACTTTTTAATTTTTTAACATTATCCTTGTCTACCATTCTACGTAAATGCCTGTAATCAGAGAACACTTTCTATCACCTTCCTGAGGTCATGTTGAGCGGGAGTACCGTCCTAGTTATGCCCCCCAAGTATTTTCCCCTGGAGAGCTGGCAGCATATATGTGCCCTCTCCTCTTTGTAAATGACTGCAAGACTGGGATATTTCCTTGGCTAGGAGGGGAAACAGACCTCTTTTCTGAAGCCCTCAGATAAATAAGGCCAAGGTCAAAGAGTAGTCTTCGAGACCTTAGGCCATCACACCAATCGTTACGCTTTACCAATACCATCAAGTCCATTGTCAACTTTTACACCATCTGCTTTTCATTTAATATGCCCCATCTGTTTCTCTGCTGTAGTGAGTATTACATCAGATTATCACTAGTAGTACTGGATATAAAAACTGCAAATAACTTTTACTGAATTCAGGATACTATGATAGATTTCAATATCCAGAAAAATTGCTATCAAGTGCTATCTATTACTTGAACTGAAAAAAGGGGAAGATTTGAGGTAGGAGAGTAAGTGGTGGCCGAATGGGTCTGTTTATCATACACAGATATCTAGTCACTGGTTAACGTTGCCAATGTGCACTCATAATACAGGAAAAGTTGGAGGGAGCTGTAAATTGAATTTCACAAGCTGCATATGAAATTCTGATAAGCATTAATTGGCTTAAAAATGGCACATGCTCACTAAGTGGGAGAGGTATGCAGATAAAATTTAAATTCAGATTAATTATTTGATTTGGAGGATGTTCAAGGGCAGTAGAAATAATAAAAAGGGGGTAATTTAACAGTTTAGTATCGCGGCCGAATTTCTGCTATTTCCCGCCAATTCTTAACCTAACCATTAATAACCTAACCTAATCATTCTTAACCTAACCTAGGTTAGGTTAAGTTATGAATTGGCGGGAAATAGCCGAAATTCGGCGGCGATACTAAATTGTCAAATTACCAAAACAGGCTTTATAGGATATATAAGAAGGGGTGTACTACATCATGTACATACTTAAATGGTGGAAGTAAGAAAAATATGTAAAAAAAAAAACAAATACAGTAATTTTAAGACATCTTCCACAATATATAGTACTCTGATGTCCAAATTATATGTTATACTGAAAATAAAGTACCAGGGAAGGAAAATAAATGAGACAGCATAAGTAATAATAGGAGTACAATTAAAGAAGTTCACCATTATACACTAAAATGAACTTAAAAGCCTATTCTGATAAGCTACCTTAAAACTTGAGAAGATTAATACAATATACAAGTGGGACCTGTCTAGCTGCTTACGATAATTAGATGCTTAGTGTTAAGTGTATGCACTGATGTGGTGCAAGAACACTAGATAAATGACAGTAGAGCACAAGATGTGATCATTGTATGCATAGAAGTGGTGCATGAACACTAGATAAATGACAGTAGATAAAACTTGACTTCGATAAATACTCTAGTTTATTACATTTTTCATATCAGCTTCTGCGAAATGTCACTGGAAAAAAAAGTCAAAAAATTTCGATTTTGTAAAGATGAGTAACTTCCAATAGCCTACTGGACAATTATATAACCCATTGTAAATTGTTGGTTACTTGACTTGCCCTGATAATATGAATAACAATGGCATACCCTGGGCTAATTCTCTTATACATCAGAAAATGCTATTAAACAGAGTGAAAAGACGTGTCATTCTGAATTTTTTGGAAATGCATTTTTGTTTTAGACACTAAATTTGGATATAATTTTTATTATATCTAAACAGTGTAATCACAAATGCGGGAACGACTGAAACTCACATGACCAAGAGTCCACTTTTCCATAAAAAAAAATAAAAAAAAGTTCTTTGCCCTATACTGGGTTATAGAAACGCCTATAGCTTTAGATATAAAAATGTATATTATACTATTCATATTCCTAAAGCCCATCACTAAGCGGCTATAGTCACTGTAAATGACGCGAAGCTTGCTCATATTCACATGTAAATTGTTTGTTTACATGCTCTCGCTCACACATTTGAGCTCACCCCCCAAAAAAAATAAATACATTCCCCCCCTTTTGATGCGAGTTGGAAGGTATATTATTCTATCTTGAGTTTTTATCTATTCTCTGTCTATTTAGATATAATATTCTTCTATATTTCATATAATCTGAGCTCATAAAATATTGAAATAAGAGACTTACGGAGCGAGCTGGACGCGGCATTGCTCTCTCTTACACTTCTTCAAAAATAACTATAGAGATTTGGACTTTAACTCAATAGAGGTTCAGACCGCTCCCCGGAAGAAAAGAGCATCGACGGAAAAATTTCCTTAAATTTCTTCCAAATACCCAGGAATTGGCTTTTGCTCTTTCCAGTTCATGATTATTAATCTGATATTTGAAAAATATAATGTCAAGAATGGAAAGTAATCACAATCAGCCATAGAATATATCTTGGGAAGACCATTACCAATTTTACTGTCATACCCACAATGTCAAAAAACTCTATGGAATACTGTACCAGTATAGTCTAAGCCTATTCATGGAGGCTGAGATTTGCTTAGCAAAAAGTTTAACAATATTTCATCCGAAAGTATTGGCAATCCTCTGAATTTTAGCAAACCTTGGTATATTCTCGAATCAAAATTTACCTGAAATCAGGAAATTTCTATAATTTCGGAATCATTAGGTATATAACTAGGATAGCGTTGGAAGTGAAACTGTAGGATGCGAGTCTTTCATTTATGGTATCCAATCCTCTATATTAAGGAAAAGTTTGTCAAATTTTCACTAAATACTGGCACAATACACAAAGCATTTGAGAGTCTGGAGTTTATTGAAAATGTCTGAGAAAGGTGGAAGGTAGCGGAATATTTTTTTAACAGTTAACAAAGGATGACGCTTTTCCTGCCTTTCGGCTACACTTAAATATATAATTAAGGTACTTTCGAATTTCTCGCGAGACCCATAATTAATTCATTTTTCTATAATTTGTCAAATCATCAATAATTCAGGATAAAATGGAAGTAAAACCCGGCACGTGTGACGTCACACTTTCCCATTTTTTATCAAACTTTCGCGCGCTGGAACGTATTCCTACGAAAACTAGATTTATTTAAAAATGGCATCGAATATTAAGTATGGCCTGAACTATCTCATTGGCACTCTTGTTCAATATTATTTCAATTTTAATGACAAGCCGACAGCAGTGGCGTTTATTGATCGGAAGCCCAAAGCATTCACTGATGTCAGTTTGGTGAAATTTCGGCAATTCATACCTGTGATGATTTTGCCGATGTCAACTTTCGACTTTCATTATTACCACCTGGCAAAGGCAATATTATGCCAGTTTATTGCATTTTTATTTCCCTAGATGATGCTGTTCCTTGTTAATTTTCTTTTGTTTGGTTATGAAACCTGCGATATCTCGCAAACATGGTACGAACAAATCAGATTGCCTCCATCCGCCCCTCCCCCCCCCAAGAAGGGACCCAACCCCCAAGAACCAAGTCCAAGAGTCCAATAACCATCACCCTCATCCCCCCCATTCCCACTTCGTATCCCCATTCCATCCAATATCTCTTCCCCTTTCCACCATCTGTACCCACCTGCTCGCTCTCCCTTCCACAGAGCCTGGACATCTTATTTGCAATTTTCCCTCCTTTTACTCTTCTAGTTTACTACATTTTGCCATATTTGTAGCTTCT